>JXCR01133793.1:39258-49994 GCA_002079205.1 Phalaenopsis hybrid cultivar | reverse complement strand
ATTGGGAAAATCAATACCCATAAATGATATGCAACATTAGGATCTGCATAGGCTAATTCCCTCAAAGGAATCACAAGATCAGCAACCTAGATGGGAAAACAAACTTGAAATTATTACCACATTCTCAAAGCAGATACAGGTCAATGATACATCACACTACAACATCCGTAACAAAAATATTTAAAAATACTGGAATGAAAAGTTGAAAAAAGAAAAATTTGATAAAGACATTTTTACCTGAAGTTTACTCATTTCATTCAGAAACTGAGCATGCTTGTTCAGCAGAAATTCAAATGTAAGCGGAGCAGTCTCAGGGCCATCTTGAGCATCAGATACCTGCGGCAGAACACCTGAACGGTCCAGGAATGGTCCTGATACCATAAGTGGTGGTGCTCGAGCAGAATTTGGGGCAAGATTGATTGGCTCATTTTCCACTAGAACTGCCAACAGAAGATCAAGGCCTTGCTTTAGCCAGAAAACATCGCCCACGGCTTCCCAGTCCTGAAATTGGATGATATACTGAAGCCTGATGAATAATGTTTTATCAAGAGAATTATGGTAAAGTTGGAAGAACCGCTGTCTAATTTCTGGATCCTTTGCTCTTAGGCCCAGCATATATTGCATCTCCACCTTGTGAAAAACCTCATGGCGAAGTGCCAATTGATACCTAGTAGCCATAAAGTGGATAAGCTAAATACAAAAAATAGGAAACAAATAAAAAAGGGCAAGTATTTAAGTTGTAACTTATACTTGCTTGAATCTGCACATAAACCATATAAAAGCTCAAGATATTTCATGTCCCATTCTTCTAATGTAGTTTGTGAGAAGTCCCTCCTATCAACTAGTGACAGCTTCTGTAGATAGGAAACAATGTCCTTCGGAGCAAGAGAGCTTGAAGTTCCAGATGAAACATGCTTGCAATCATCCTCAATCCAGAATTTTATTGCATCTAGTATGCACAGTAACACAGTCGAATCTGTTCCTTTCTCAGAGAGTAAAACATGCAGTGTTTGAGTTATCAGCCTTTTACATTCAGAAAACTGCATGACTCTTTCACTGATTAGATTTATGATGCATTTCATATTTGAGATGACAGATCCAGAATCATTAGCGCTTCGCATGCAAGCAGATGAATCCAAATCAGATTTCTGTCCCTGTTAGAAGAATGCACCATATTAAGAACAAGATGGTCAAATCGATAAAAATTCAACAAGGTAAATATTAAAAGCAAATTTTCTTCATTAAACCAAACAATGCAGATTGGCGCTAATTAACTTATATTTTGAAAAGACAAAACAAGTTGGAGCGGAAAATCGGATAACTTATGGAAATAAAATCCTTCACAAATACCTAAAACACTAGGAAGATAGTGACTCAGAATGCTGTCCAAACCCTTTAAAAGGATCAAAGCTATTGATTGGAAGATTTGGACAAAGATATTATTCTACTTATTTGATGTGATTGGAATATTCATGAAAAAAAAGCTATTTTTTATTACTGATATTAGATGCGCTATTTGAATTTAAATATCACATTTATTTCCTTCATTTTTCTCTTGATATCGCTTGATACAGCCTTGCCAAAATTACAAGATTTCCTTTCCTGTGCCTGTTGTGATATTTGTACGCTATAACATTAAGTGTTGATGGTCCTCTATCTTGTGTTTGTTCATGGCTAAAAAGACTTCCTGGAAATTTCTGGCAGCCCGAGAATAAGCAATGGCTTGAGAGCAACTGGAGAATCATCAACTACCGAAGGTATGAGACCTGCAAGAACTGTTTATAAATCACCAACCTCAATTTATGAATATAGATCCCTGAGAATTACACAGCATAAGATTACAATACGTGGTTCCAATTAATCATGTTTGTTATGAATTGCAAAAGGAAGGTAGGATGCTTGAAAGCAGCTAGAACATAAAGCCAAAGATAGAAAGATGATATTCTACAAGACCACCGAAGATATTTGGGAATTAGTTCAAGTGAAATTTTCAGATCCAGAAAACACAGCTCAATGTTTCAAGATTAGATCGAAAATTGAAACCAATTGACTAGGTAACAACGCTATCACTATATATGATAATTCCATTATGAAGTTATGAAAGGATCAGCCTGCTCCATGAGATAGAATGTAGCTGTTAGGTTGACTCTAAAACATATAACAAAATGCCTAAAAATGGATGCATTTTTTAATATTCATTTAAAAAACCCAAATTATGGACTAAATGAAGTTAGAAGGAGATTACTCTGAATGAAGCGAATCACATCCTCAAATGAATTATTTGTGTCAAGTAAGAAGGAAATAATAAAAAAAAAAAAGAATCCAGTAATCTCTATACTTGAGCCCATCTGAATCTCAAAATCCAATCTTACTGCTATCAAAGGATTGATGAAGGTCATGCCACTCAATTTAAAGAGAAGGCTTGGTTTGGTCATTGTTGTGAGCCCTATAATGCACGTACCAAAGCTAAGAAAATCATGGCAAAATATAAAGCACAGACACAAACAGGTGGACATAGTCACAACATGATATGATACGGGGATCTGACGTAATTACAAAAAAATAGCACATGGTAAGTCAGACGTGCTTAAATATTAATAATTAATTCTCTAGAATAATTAATAGGACACAATAATTTCTATGTGTAGTTCCAGCTTTGATTGTGTCAAAAAAAGATAGCTATTTATTATATCAAAACCGACTTTGGAAGGACACATGAGTTTTCTGAGATGGACTTGAGCATAGATTTCATAGTGGGACTTTCCCATACATAGCAAAGTGATGATTGTATTATGATGACGATAGATTGATTCCAAAAGTTCCAACGAAGAAAATAAAGGCCCGCCTACCCAAGGATATTAACTCAGAACATCAATTTTACCACAAACGGGGAACTTAACGTGATTTGATGTTCGTAGTTTTGTGACCTGAGGCTCCTGCAATCATGGGACGCAAATTTTCACCCAAGACACCACACATGCTGTATTTCAGCCAAATTCTTTTCCTTTTTTTTTTTGTTTTTTTCCTATTTCTTTATTTCTAATTTTTGATATTTTTTTGTGAGCAAACTATTTAGCAGGGTATTTTGTTGTTGAGTTAGAGTTGTTATCTTTCTATTTTGAAATGTGTATTATCTATTTTTACACTAATGATTTTTATATCACCTTCCTGTTGTAAGTGATGTGCATGTATCTTGCTCAGGAACTGAAGTTTGAATCTCCTTCCTGCCTGTACATAGTCATTTTGGGGTCTCTTTGTTGTTTTAAGTTGGGACAGTCATCGAACGATGTCTATCCTCATCCAAACGGCATTGAGCTCGCATATTACCATTCCCTTGCTACTCCACAACCTTAACCTCACTATATCTGCTTCCTAAACACCTTCTAGAAGCCCTAGAACTGTATCAATAAGGAGGAATATTAGCTACCCAAAAATGAGGACAAAGACTTTGTGGTTCGACTAATTATCCAAATTTAATCATAGAAGGATCATTAGCGGCTTAGGCACAACATTTTTTGTAATCATTGCATACTAAAAGCGAAGACATGCGGCTTCATTATAGATGGAAGAAGTTGTTAGAATGAGATATCCATACATATGCTGGATAAATTTAGCCTAACTACCTAAAAACATTCTCAATCACATTGTCTGACATGTTTGAACGGGAACGAGATCAGTTTGATAAGAGGTATTTGATGGACTTTTTCGTTGAAAAAAAGTTAGAGGATCAGGGGTGATTTGACATCATGTCGATAAATACATATCACATTCTATTGGGCAGATAGTGACAATATAATAGGGGTGCAATTCATGATGACCACAAATGTATCTAGTTATTTATCAAGGATGAGAAGTGTATTATACTTTCGCCTTTGAAAAAATCAACAATGATGAACACTCGGACAGAGAAGGGAGATACAATGTCTCATGCTACATTTCTACAAACTATGAGAGATGTGTCAGTGGAATTGATTTTGGTGACATTAGAGACCAATGAGAAGAAAGAGTTGATACCTAAGACAACACACAGACCAAATGGAAAGATACATTACATAAGTTTACAACCATGCTTTATATGAGTTTGCAGCCATGCTTTTTGGCATGTTTAATGCACCGAGCACTCTTATAAAAAAATCGAACCTACTTTTTCAAGCATTTATTGGACAATTTGTTGTTTTGTATAGTGACTATATTCTAGTATACAAACATGCAGAGTAGAGGCATTAACAACACATACAATAAATTTTTAGAGTTCTTATGATAGAGCAGCTACATTGTCATCAGAAAGTATCACTTTCTAACCTCAAAGACATGCTTTCTTGGGTAAATATTTCAACAGGTAACATCAAAACACCAATTAAGATACAAGCTATTGTAAATTGACCCAGCTAACAATAATTTGCTCAAGAACTCAATTTCGATAAACTAACTTTCTATAAGAGATTCATCAAGAAATCTAGTCATATACCAATACCATTAACATGGCTTCTCAAGGAATTCAAGTTTTCATGGTCAGGTGAGGCCAAAGTTAGTTTTGATGATTTGAAAATACATGTTACCCAAACCCTTATTCCATCACTATAAGACTTTAATCAAAAGTTTGAAGTGGATTGTGATGCCTTAAAAGTGAAGATTGAAACTGTGCCGAGCCAAGGTTGATATCATATTGCCTTTTTTTTTTTCATGAAAAGCTAAATTATTACAAGCAAAATTATTTCATCTACGATAAAAAAAAATATGGCATTATGATAGCCCTGAGCCATTGGAGTCGTTATTTACTAGTCAACAATTTCACCCTCTAAATTTACCACGTTTTGAACACCTAGAGCAAATTAAGAGGGAGTCATGCCTTCTAGGTGGAGTACTAGTTCCCATTTTATTTTGTGCTCAAGCATTAAAATTTGAAGAAAAAGGTAGCATATGCGTTGAGCTGTCATCAGTGACTAATCATTACAAAGCAATCAAAAGTAGTAGGCTTTGAAGTGTTGATAAATTAGCATGTCATTCATAATAATTTTTAGAAGAATTGGGCTTGTTGCTAGGATAAACCGTATGATCAAAATAATTGATTCTATGTTTATATGCTCCTTCAAAATAGGTTTGATGTCTGCTATAAGATTCGCGGCGGTAGAGTAATGAATTATTGTCTTAGCGTTGCACAAAGATTCTACACACGCTCAGATAAAAGAAAACAATCAGTAGAGATATCATAAACTTTAACGTGAAAAACCAATAAAGAGAAAAAATCACAGCGTCTGACCCAGTTGTAAAAATTTACTATAAGTTGAACATTATAGAGACCACTTGTCTCACAGTAACGAAAGGGTAACAAAGTCCTCTGAATTACACCGTCAATGTGTGAATGAACCTGTTGCAAGAAATGGGTGACGATCGACAGTGATCGACGGCGAACGGTAGACGGTGGCTGATGGCGGGTCAGCTATGGTCAACGACGACAAAAGTGACGTTGGACTCCAGCTCCTCAAAATTTCAAGTTTTTCCTCAAGGCTCAAGCTCTCATTCCCTCTCATAAGAGGGTTGGGATTCTATTTATAGAGTTTCGGGTGCAATTACTGCAGCTATAAACCACTTTGATCGGACGAATCAGAGAGTTTCCCTTGATTAGATGATGTTTGATGGACATTTCAGTGTCTTAACGATGTCAGAATTGAGCGATTTTGGGCTCATTGGATTCATCTCGCTGAGACGCTCGAATTAACTATAAACTTGCTAGATTCAACATCCATTTGACTTACTAAATGTGTCCTAAAAATTTCCAAACATGGTTTAATGGCTTCATCATGGCTCGATTTGGTTTAGGTTAGATCAATCTCGGTACCAATGGGTCCGTCTCGTTGAGCATGTCAGTTTGATTATAAGTTTGTTGAAATCAGAATATTGGATGATTTTTAATGAAAATATGAATATTTCTTGCCCAAAAGGTTGCTTTGAGATCTGTGTCATGCCTCAAGATTCATGTCAGATAATGAAGATTGTTAATGGTGTATCAAGCTTCCATTTTTAGGAGTTCACTTAGAGAGTTTATTTTACAAGTGTCAATGAACAAATGGTTGGATATTTTGGCAGAGACGAGACTTTTTACTTGGTGAAAACAATTTATATTTGCCAAGATTGGTACAGGATGTGGAGAGGAATACCAAGCAATGTAGGATATCATCAAAGTAAAACTTCATGGCAAAATACAGATCTTTATATGTTGCCACATATATAAAGCTATCTTGGGTTGATGAGAGCAATGGTGCACGAACATTTCTAATTAAGGAGTCGTGGTGTGTCAAACATGTATCGGACAAGGACATAGCTTCGACACGACTAGGAAACATATCTAACATGGCACATAAGTATCTGAATTAAATAATATTAAATAAAAGGGGCCACGCGTGTCCTAAATTATAACATTTGTGCCCTGAATTAATGAATAAAAAAAATTGAAAATATTTAAGATTAAAATTTAAGAAAATGTTAAATTTAGATATGATTTGCATACATACCACTCAATTCTTTTGTTTTATGCATCAAACATCAAAATTTTAATTTCTTTCATATATGTCGCCTTAAATATGTATAAGAATTAAAAAGAAGTATTTCATTTGATTTGATCTATATATTTAGATGTGATATGAAATAATTGACTGGCATATATGTAAAACTCAAATTTTAGGTGTAAAATATGTAAGTACATAAGAATTCAGTGGAGTGTAGGTAAACACTCCAAAATTTTAAGGAATTAATGGAGTTAAATTTGGATGTAATAGAAGATAATACATGGTCCAATGCTTGCATTTTGTATGTCATAAACTAAAGATATCTAGGGACATCTTATCTTTTNATATATATATATATATATATATATATATATTGAAAGCCCAAAAAAGGCTAATATATTAAATAGAAAGAAAGATACAGATAAAATGTGTGGGAGGGCCCAAGCATGACACCCTGCCCACACAAAAACCACAAATTGTTCCAAAACTAGAAAAAACAGAAAAATACATTAGATAAATAAAAAGTCTAACAGTGTCGAAATACATAGTATCAGGTGGCTAGAGAGCAACCCAATTTGGTTTTGCCTCTGCCTCTAGTTCTATATATATATAAAAGTCTAACATACACACATAATATGTGAGAGGGTACAACCCACACAAAAACCATTAGATACTAAAATAAAAAGTCTAACAGTGCCGAAATACATAGTATTAGGTGGCTAGAGAGCGACCCCATTTGGTCTTGCCTCTGCCTCTAGTTCTAGGATAGGAGCAAGCTAATAAGCTGGTAAGATGAGTGTCATTGCCAGTAGTTACCAATGTTTCATCCAATATGTTCCCGAGCTGGAGTCGGCCTCCATTCTTCTTCTTCCTCCTGGAATAGACCTGTCATTCCTCTTCCGAAGAATCAGTCTGATGGGGTGGTAGAACTGAAGCAGAAGGATTACCAACTGTATTATCCACAATAGGTTCTAGTATATGTGAAGTATGAGTTGCCTCTACATCGAATACTTCCTGAAGTGGAACTATGAGGTTGTCCTGATTATCAGTCTAAACACTATCATTTGTTGGTAATAGTCCATTAGTATTGTTTTTTATGAGATTTGAATGTATCAGCATTACAACACTCACAGTAACAGTAACAACAGTGTCATGGGGGTGTTCCTCAGGGGCAATAGACACCTCATGTCTGGTAGCATCCTTCCCATGTGGAACTAAAATGTCCAAAGCAGTGGGGTTAGACCCATCCTTATTCACTTGAAACTTAGATTTCAAATTTGGATGAAATTTGTGGCATATATCAAGGACATGATCAAACATCTTACAGTGGGTACAATATGAGGGTATGTGCTCCATGAAGATTTGTTGTCAATAACCATTATTGGTTGTGCTCAGCAAGACTTCACTAACATCAAGTAAAGTAATATCTCTTTCCACAAATATTTTGGCCACCGATGGTTTGGTAAGGTTGACAGTAGGCAGATCTAGTTTCAAAGAATCCCTAAGGATAGCCCCAATAGATAGAGAGTCTGATGATGAAAAAAAAATGCAACTTGAGACCAGGTAAANATATATATATATATATATATATATATATATATATATATATATATATATATATATATATATAATAAATTTTATTATAACGGTGTCTCTAACACGTGTGTCCTATATCTTCAATGATAGACGTGCCCCATGTCCATATGTTTGTGTCCGTGCAACATAGGATGGGAGTATAAACATTATTGCGGGTCTTTTCACGAATCCAATGAAGCAAGGATTCAACTATAGTGATATTGGATCGTTTCTTCAAGATAGCATATTCTGAACTTTACCACATAACAATGGATGTTATAAATTTATATTTCGGAAAGATACCCTATTTCCCACATAGGGTGCCTTAGATCATTATTTCAAACAAAAGAAGTGAAGTTTTTAGTAACTTTTGGAAGACCTTGTGAGATAAACTAGGTATAAACCTCCAATTTAGTTCAATGGTACACCCCTAAATAGATGTCAGGATGCAAAGATGATGAATATTAATACGGCAAATCTCCTCAGGTGTTTTGTGAAAAAAAATCAGTCAACAAAAATTGGTGCTTCATTAGGTTAAATTTTGCCACAATCGGTCTGCTAGCCAGTCCACAGACCCTCTCACATCTTGTATTTAGTGCTTATATTTCTAACTACTGAGCATAACACTGATGTCAGGGCTAGAATCGGAGAGATTCAACGTCTAAAAAACAGTGACTTGGGGTGGATCAAACTAAAAAAAGAGAATTCTTGCACATATTTTTGGAAAAAAATTAGAGCTAACGACACATTTAGAATTGCTAGGAAAAATAATGGCAATGTTATAAGATTAATCTCCATAAATATAACATTTTTACTACCTCCAACGTCACTGACATGCTCCATATTAAGAGGATTCTAAAGCTCCTAGTGAATAAAGTAAAGTCCATCCTACCAAGGGTGAATGACAAGAGAGCATCCTGTGACATGAGAGGGTCCCGTCTAGTCTGAGGGGATGGGATTCCATGGGCCGATCATTGGAGAATTTTTCTCTTAGAACTCTTGTTTACAAGAATTATCCCACCCACAAGGGCTGGATGGTTGAGTGGGCCCCTATTTTTCATTGTTTTGAATTATACTTGGGGTTTACTTTACTTATTAGTATAAATATGTTGCTTTGAACCTGGTTATAAATTTTGCATTGGTTAATATTATTTGGAGACTATTTTCTCTGTTTCCTCTTATTCAAAGTGTTGTAGTCTATTCTTCTTCATGCGGTGAGTTTGTATCTTGAAAAAGTGGGTGATGGAAATTTCAAATGTTTGTATATCGCTGCCCTAGCAAACGGCCGCGCCTTTCCTTGATGTTTTCATTCAAAATATAAGTTTTCATCAAGAACTCGGGCTCTCTCTAGACTTAGTTTTTCCCTCATGAGAGGAGTGGGGCACTATTTATAGTGTTTTTTGATGCAATTAATGTAGGAATATGAATCATTTTGATCAGACGGTTCGAAGAATTTCCCTCAATCAGACGATGTTTAATGGACATTTGGATGTCTTAAAAATGTCGAAATTCAGTGATCTTGGGCTCGTTAGTCTCGTCTTATCGAGATACTCGATTCCTATAAACTTGTCTGATTCGACATTCGTTTGACCATATAAATTTATTCGAAAATCTTCCAAGAATAATTTAATGACTTGATCTGGGATTTGACTCAGATTGGACTAATTTTAATATCATTAGGCCTGCTGGGTTTTGTGGAACCAGGTCCACTTCGCTCCTATTGGAAGTTTCTCATTATGACAAGTTATTTGAATTGGATATTCAAATAATTACTTTGTTTATAACTTCTCTCGTGCCTTCCTATAGAGGACCCTCTTTCCTCATGTTTCCCGGAAAAAAAATTGAACCTTGATTTTGGGATTTCCATTATTGCTTCCCTGCTCTCCCGGCTATTGGCGCCTCCTCCAAAATGCGCAAGTTGGCTTCTTTCCTTATATGGGTCGAATCTTGGATGATGTTAAAAAGGCTTAGCTGGAATTGAAAATAGAATTCTACTCTGCTCTCCCTTTGGTATTCCGAAATTGTTTACAGAAAGAAGCAACAAGGTTTCTTTTCTTTTTTCTTCTTCAATGTTGTTGCTGTTGACCTCATTTTTAGTGAGGTCTAGTCTTTCTCTTAAGATTTAGGATCTAGCCTTAAGGGTCTCCCGGCGACTATCTTAGAACCTTAGAAATGGGACCCGCCTCATTTTAGTTCAACCTACTTCCATCCTCTTTTGGAGCTTCGCGTGTGTGGTATCGACTTCTAGCACTTAGAAGGATGAAACCAACATGAGGAAACCCAAAAGGAATTCCTATAGGACATTTTAAGCCTTAGGGTGGCCTTTTGCACAATTCGCACTCCCGCGCGCACGAAGCTTCGCAATTCGGAGAGTCGACGCGTCCGATCGCCACAATTCACATCGCTTGCACTGTTATTTGTCGAAGGCTCGAATAAATCTTTTGAGACGATCGATCGCGGATCGAAATTTTGTGAAATTTGAATTTTAGCGCGTTTTCGACTCGATTGTCAACGACGTCGTCCGAGCGATCCCGGATGACGAAACGGACTGCACCGGCGCGTCCGGAACGTCGATTTTGCCCAAGGGGACACCCATTTTGTTACGTCGCCGTGCGCGAGTAAATCGTATTTTATTTAATATATATATATATATAT
>JXCR01133793.1:0-15200 GCA_002079205.1 Phalaenopsis hybrid cultivar | reverse complement strand
GGATTGGGTCTATCGCCGAGGTCTACACTTATCTTTCGGAAGGGTGTAGTATTCGCGGTATCAGACACGACTATGCAAACTATTGGACGAATGAGATCCATTTGGTCTTATTTTTCAAAAACTAAAACACACTACTTTCAAAACCCAAACTATATATCTATTATATTAAATTAAATTTTAAAAATTATTTTCAAATTCATATTTTTAAATCTATCTATCGACAAAGTTGACTGACAAAGTATTATGTATATTGTGGTTTGCCTAAGAGATCAATCTTTATTTGCTTTCTACATCATTATTTGTTATCATGGCGCAACCTTAATTATACCCCATATAAATACTAAAATCATGAAACCTTGCTCTTTTGTCGTGTTGCCTTGTTTGGTTCTCAAAACCTTCGCAAAGCTACACAATGCCAAAGGAGAGTAACACGCGCCTACAGTGGAGTCAAATGAAGGAGTGAGAGTAGAAATGCGGACCCAAAGCTCATCCATGCCAACATCTCATGACATAAAAGAACTTTTATATGGTGTCTTAACATATGTGAACCAATTGGCCGAGGTGTCCATCTCCCACCAATGATATCTATGTCATAGAAAGATCTGTTCATAGTCAATTTGCACACTGGCTCCATCACTAGTTTACATTCAAAGAATAGCTTTTAATCTTGTTGGAATCACAAGGGACTATGGTAAACAGATACTTGATACAAGACAGCAGATACTCTATTTATCATAAGAAATTTTCACCACAAGTTAATTATATAACTCTATCAAGTTTAAAGAGAAATTGTGGTGCTTTAGTTATCCACATAAGCAAGACATGCGACAGCGTGCACATAAAAAAAAAAAATGTTTTATCATGTACTAGTTTTATCCACTCAAGTTGACTTAAACGGCATAGAATCCATCTTTAATAGTACAAATATGAATCTTAAAGCCAAATATAGAGAGTAGAAACAAACTGCCATGCATAGATGTATGAGTTCTTGGAGAAACACATTTTTAAATGTACCTTAAAGACCAAGAAGCGCTATATAAATCTTATTGTTGCTCCAACCTTAAAAACATATCCCACTATGGAATCTCATTATGCCCCTTGTTCATTTGGTGAGACTATTAGAGAAGATAAGAGTCATACCTAACTAATATTCATATATTGGTTAAAAAAAATTAGCTTAAACTTGAGATTGAGTCAAGCAACTCAATTTGAGCTCATACATTGGGTTCAAGCTCAACTCATTTGTCTATTACGAAGCTCCAAATCAATTGAGAGCTTGAGATAACTAGATGTCGGCGATAAAAAGTTGTAAGGAGTTGCCCGTAAGAAGTTGTCTGTCACCGGAATCGAAATTCCGTCGCCCGCTTAGGAAGGACACTTTAATTTACATATAAGTTTAAGTTTAGAAAAATATGAAAATCAAACTGACTCTATAATCTTCACAGTTTAAATGAAAGAGTGTTCTACCTCAAATCATGTATCTATCCCGAAGGATAAACACAAGGCTTGAAGATGAGGCTCGATCAAATAAACTAAAAAATATATAATGTTTGTTTGGTCTGCGAAACCGTTTTATTTGCCGACAAATTCCCCTATTTAATATGAAAAATTAAATAGGATTTATTTTAAGCTAGGTTTGGAAAAGCTTCTTATAAGAGCAATCCCCTATAGTTAATTACATCTTAAATGACCGAAGTCACTTAAGAATACTCTCGATAAAAATCAGAAAAAATTGTCTTCGAGGAGGTCAAAAGGATGGGACTTTTCAACGAAATCGGACAAAGTGGTGTGCAAAAGGGGAATGGTTCAAACTTGGAACATTTATTGTAGAATCCAAAGGAGAAAGAACTAGGGGATGCCACAGATCCGAAGGAGAACCTCGGTGACTTCCCAGTCTACCATATGGTTTGGCTTCGGTTTCGAGGAAAAATATTCAAGTGTTTCATCATGTCATTTTTATTTAATTAGGGCTTACATTCGTGTGAAACGATCACACAAATTGCCTGGGAGATGTGAAGATTTAGGTCGTGACGAACGACAATCTCAAAATCCTAAAACGAGTTAGGGCTTAGATCGTACAGCAGAGCTATACAAATGCCTAAAGAAAAGGGTTGAGGATTTATGTTGTGCTAGGCGAACAACCTCGAAATCCTATGAATTGTTGTTTTAATTTCTAGGAAATGAATGGTTTAGCTGGAGAAGACATGTTCTGTTGTTGAAGATAGTTGTGCTGCCCACCGCGCTAGTTCTAATCTCTTTGTCGTAACGGGTTTAAGTTTTTTAGGGTGTCAGGTTATCATGTCAAATCCAGCGGCCCTATGGTTGTAGTTCTTCAGATATTTTATAGGGAACATGTTGAAGTTGTACAGTGTATAGCATAACAGTAGAGTATGTAGCACAGGACAAACAGTAGAGTATGCAGTAAAGAAGGCAGTACAATATCAAGTGTAAAGAAAAGTAAAAGGTACAGCAGGGAAATGATTATAAGAGAATAATATGTTGTAAACATAAAACAAACATGTATACCTGGGAGATCAGCTGTTCAGGTACAAGCAACAAAATTTGAGGAAGCAGACTGAAATGCTTTAAAGAAACATCGTTCAGAAATCTCGAGAAAGATCGTCAAAAAACTCACGACAAGAGAAATGCGAGGAAATAGACGAATCGACAAATCGATGAAAATCGTAGAAAACACAGGAAAATTCTTGAAAAGAGACTACGAGTGCTTTGTCCAAAAATTTCAAAAAAAAAACATATGAAAAAGTCCGAAGAAAGGGGGACTGCAAGCACTCGAGTCGGGGTTAGGCTCAACTATATATTAGTACTTGATGGTCGTCGAAGGCTACTCAGTCACCCAGATGTATAAAGTCTGTCACTCAACTAGAAGGGTGTCCTATCGAACCTAACTCAGGAGGGTACTTCATAACCTAAACAAGTGCTCAACATGTGGATAACTAATGTTTAAAATGTATTTAAAATTTACATTTTCAGCATGCACACAGATTTCAAACATGCAAAAAGTGGACTGTATCAATTTTGTTTTTAGCGAAAAATGTATTTTTGTTTTAGAAAAAAGTGTGTGTTCTTATCAAATTTATTTTTATC
The DNA here is from genome assembly GCA_002079205.1 of Phalaenopsis hybrid cultivar. NCBI lineage: Eukaryota > Viridiplantae > Streptophyta > Magnoliopsida > Asparagales > Orchidaceae > Phalaenopsis > Phalaenopsis hybrid cultivar. The sequence continues at coordinate 12,095 of JXCR01133793.1, read as the reverse complement.
AATTTTGAGAATTAGTTGTTCACGAGTCGATCGTGCTGTTGGGCATAAGGCTACCAACAACCTAAGAATGTAAGGGTCAACTCCCGTTAGTCTTGTGTCGGTGAATGACAATGTCATCCTACAGCTCACCGGATTCCTGAATGGGATCCTAATGGGTTCCTGAATCGGATCCCGATGTCGTAAGATGATATATCATTCTGCTCTATCTTCACTGTGCCTTTGTCATCACTGTCCTAAGCCCCAAAATAAAACCGACCTACTTGCGACATTTCTTGATGGTTTCACGTATAGCAAAAGGGTATCGGACATAAGCATCAAAAACCGAACCAAGAAGTAAGGAAAAAATAAATAAATAAGGGGTGAGAGAGAGGAGGCACTGATCCACCTAAAACCCTGAAAAGACGGAGGACGGATCAGCCCTCAAAACTCATAACAAAAAGACCTGAAAAGGAAGACCCAAAGATCCTTGAAGCAATCCAGAGGGATATCACTTTCTCACGTTTTCATAAGTGGATCAACCTAAGTCAAAATGACCTCCTAACACAGGTATCCAAACCACAAAGAAATCTTTTATGAAATCAATTCGTCTCAACCAAGTACCTCTATAAATGAAATTCGGAAATCTCCCAAACTTCACAAAAGGAAAATAACTCGGAGAATACCATCACTAGTACTCTCAAACCCATGCAAAAATCAGGATCTTCCAACTTCCAAATTAATCAATGGTATCATATATCAAATAAGCATAAAATCCTCCCATAGCCGCCAAGACTTTTGGTCAAGGCGAAACAGGGACAAAGAGACTCGCGGCCAAGGCAACCCAAGGCACAGAAGGAGAGGAGGCTCACGGCTAAGGCAACCCAAGGCCAAAAGAGGCTCACGGCCAAGGCAACCCGAGGCACAGAAGAAGAGGATGCTCACGGCTAAAGCAACCCGAATCAATTATATGAAGATATTTGATATACATAAGAGAGTGAATGGACAAGCCCTGACAAAGCCTCCAAACCAACTCCAATTTCACCAAGTAGGACATAAGCAAATTGTTCAACCCATTCTTCAATCACTTCACTTTATAGATAGGGCAAAGACATAAATTTTTGGATGACAAACTTGACTCAACAATCAACACCAAAGCCACTTCGTGTAGAAAGAGCCAAACAACCCCAAAGGGTTACCAGCAAGCTCACGGGCAGGGGTAGGAACGAGAGCCAGCAAAATCACACTTAAACAACTTCTCGGGTAAGGGCAGGACAAGGCAACACGGAGCTCCCAACCAGAGTAAAACCGAACCGCAGCTAAGGTTCAAACCCAAGCCACAACAAAAGGGTAAAAAACACTTCCAGGCTTTCAAGACATAAAAATGTAATGCCACCATATATTTCGGATGAGGATAGCTATGGAACTTTTCCAAGTCAAAATAAGTTCCTCCACAGCATGCGCTTTTAAGCCAAATATGGTCATAAAATGTCAAAACTTAGTCAACACAAGCGGAAACCGAGCCTAGCAGCGGCCAAAGCAAATAGAACTGAACCCTTCCACAGCTATTGAGCAGGGGCAGGAATGAACACCACAACAGGCTCTCGGGTAGGAGCTAAAACAAGCAAACCGAGTTCCCAAATCAAGCCAAAATAAATCCCTCAAGGTTAACAAGTAAAGCTCACATACCCAAGACAAGATCTCAATCCATAACCCAGCCTCCAACCCTTCCAAGGTGAAAACCGAGCCCCTAAAGAGATCAAATCAAAGCTTTAAAGGCTAATCAAATGCAGTATATGATAGCAAATCGAAACCCAGCAATTTTTAGGTAAACCGAAAACCAGCAGGGCTCAAGGCTAAAACAGGGACCAAGCATGAATAGAAACTCAAGCTTTAACAGAAATTAAAGTTCCAGTTACTTCAAGGTGAAACCGACCTGTTTAGAACCAAAGAGTAGTTTACATGCCTTTTGAAACATCAAGATATAGAGTCAACATATGTCTCAAACAAGAGCAACAATATAGAGAGTATATTTAGGCCCCCAACTTAAATATTCCAAGCATGAAACAACTTGTAATAGAAGTTTAAACAAAGTGATGCCTCGTGAGGTGCTAAACCCAACCACCAAAACAAGTTACAAGACTTGTCGAATTAAATAAATCCTCCCACAATATGTATTTCAAGTAAGGAAGGGCCATAAGAAACCAAAGCCGAGCCCCCAAACATGCATGACAGGTCAAATAAACTCTCCAATATCTCATGCTAAATAAGAATAGATGAAAAGCCTCATAATACATATTCCAACATGCTTGCAAGAAGAGTCGATATCAGCTCAAAGCTACATTTTCAATTATTCCAACTTGCTTTTGAACAAAAAGAGAAAAGAGGAGCTAGCATCGTCCCAAAGCCACGTTTCAACTTTCTTATTCATAATAATAGAAATATGTCATAGTTTTACCATTTTAAGCAAGTAGGGAAAAGAGAAAAGCCGATAAAATTTAATACTTCTATCCTTCTAAACATGTAATCAAATCTAGTCCTTAAAGTATGCTTGAGTATCATGTATTCAAAAATATGTGCCAACTAAGTAAGCATGTTGTATCACCCATCGCAATGAGCTAACAGGGGCTCGGCAGGGCAAAATCGAAAACAGGGCAAGGCACAAAAGGGAAAAAGGTACCTCCTTGAAGCAAAAGAAAGTAACACAGGAACTTTAAAGGCACTCCCCAACTTCAACTCCTCCAACAACAAGAGGAAACAAATTCAAGCACCAGAAAATTAAATAAGTGAGAAAAATAAAATGGCAAAGTTTCCTTCCTCAGAGATTTTCGACATAACCCCCAGGGCTACAGAAAATTAAGAAGATATGGCAGAAGAATCGAGCGCAGAGGATACGATCCTAGCAGAGGCCACACTCTGCGGCAAGGAGGTCGAGAGCAGAGGATACGATCCTCGTAGAGGATAGGATGCTCGGCAATAATAAGGGGATGGGTCGTCTGCGAGATTGAATCGCGTGCAAGAGGCAAGCGCGGGAGTGAAGGTACAACGACACAAAAAGGACGCAGACCAGGTGGAACCGAGCGAGCCGAGCTAGGGCTGAGGCCCATGGGTTCGAGAAAAGCGGTGGTGAGGGAGTAGATAGATTTAGGTTTTCATAAATAATAATAATAATAATAAATATCATTTATCATTATAATTACACCTAAATTATATCTTTCCCCAGACGCGTCGTCGCAGTGGAACGAATATCTTCCGTAGACAAAATCGATGTTCCGGACACATCAGCGCAGTCTGTTTCGTCATCCGAAGTCGTTCGGGCAACCTCGTCGTCGATCGGGTCAAAAACGCGTCGCGGTCCGAATCTTATCAAAAACTCGGCTCAAATTCGATTAAGGGTCCGTTTGGGGCCGCTTTTTTGCGGCTTCGCGTCCCCGAATCGCGAAAAAAATTTGTTTGGCTCGGAGCTTCGCGGCAAAAGAAAGTTAAAGCGGAGGAGAAGCGGAAAGCGGTCTCCTCCCCGCGGCACAGCTTTCGCAGGGTGAAAAGGCTTGTTTTGCCCTCGCAAAAAACCCTCGTCCCGCCCTCTTCTTTCTCCGAATCCCGCGGATCGCCCTCCCGCGCGCGATCTTCTTCCTCCGAATCCCGAATCCTGCAAATCGCCCTCCCGCACGTGACCAGATTCTTCTTCCCCTCTCTTCTTCCTCGACCAGGACCGCAGCCCTCCCCGCTCTTCTTCCGCGTTCTTCTCCCCTGCTCGTCTTCCTCGACCAGCACCGCAGCCCATTCTTCTTCCCCGCGTTCTTCTTCCCCTCTCTTCTTCCTCGACCAAGACCGCAGCTTCCCCCGCGTTCTTCTTCCCTGCTCTTCTTCCTCGACCAGGACCGCAGCCCGTTCTTCTTCCTCGCTCTTTCGCGAGTATATTTTCGCCTTAGTACATAAGGATTGAGTGGTATGGATGTGAATACCCCTTCTTTTAATCAATCCTTTGCAACTGTTTCTAGCATTGTGGTTTATCATTATGGTACTTCTACATTGGTTGTTTCAGTATACATTTTCTGAAAGCATTTTCATTTAGAAATCCTTACAGGTTATAAGGCAGTTATGGAAACAAGTAATTAGCAGAAGCAATGGCTGCATGTTTTTATGAACATTACATTTTTTTGGGAAATTTGCATTCATATCTCAGAAAAATGTTTAGAATTGAAATGGGAAAGTGTTTATTATATTTTTCAGAAGCAATAACTACATGTTTTTATAGCAATGGCTGACGGTGGACTCCACTGTTCTGTTAAAAATTGTAGATGGCAGCTGAGAGGCAGCTTTCAGTAGCTCATTGGTTGGCAATATATGATGCTAATAACTTTGTAATTAGATTGGGGATGAAACTTTCAGTACAACAGCAATACATTGCTACTGGAAATTTATTAGATGATCCATACTTGAGATGCTTTAGCTTTACATACATAGCACATATGGCGTGGAACAAGATGTAGGAATTGAAGCCATAACATTTTTTTAAACCAATTTATTAGCTTTACATACATAGCACATAATTCTTATATATTTACATATGTTTTTGAGCACAGAATTCTTATATATTTACATACCACACAATTCATTTATGTGAAGCTTGGAATATGGTATTTTTTTTATGTGATATGGAAGATTTGAGTGGTGTAAATGTAAGAAAGCAAAGTTTAGTTGTTAGCTCTGCGAAAGGGATATACAATGCAGAATTGAATCCAATTTTCTGCTATTTTCTGGATGTAAGCTCTGCAAAATGGATATACAATGCAGATTTGAATTCAATTTTCTATTATTTTCTGATATTTTCATTTATTTTCTGCTCTGCAAAATGGATGTGCAATGCAAATTTGAGATATTGGTAGACAAACAAGAACTTCTTATTCTATGATGCAGTTGTAGGGAGTTATTTATTAGATTTGCTGCTTGAGATATTAAAATGAATCCGAGATTCTGATTCTACAATTTCTTGTTAATTCATGGAGCCGTTTTCAGCGTCTTCATGTGGAAGGTAGAAAAAAGAGTGAATTTGTTTTTCTTAGAAACCAGCTATCACAACTATCACATCTTGTAGAAGTCAACATCTTTTTGAAAAATTAGTTGGAATGTTACAATGTGAATAATGCGGTTTTTTCTTTTTTTCTGCGTAAAAGGGTCGTTGCTTTACATATAAGGATTCTTTTGTTAATTCATGTAATTAAATAGTAAAGAGTAGCTATTATGAATAATATGTAAGGATTGTTTTGAAGTTGTACTATATTGTCTTACTTCACTTCATTCTTGGATATTTTGATGTGTGATTGTATCACCTCTGAACTTATTAGGATGATGGAGTTATTGATTGCTAAAATGAGTTTCTTTATTATGTTATTAGGATCTGATTGTACGAATTGCAAGCGTGGCATATAAACTATATTTCCCAACAATTACAAAAATTCATTCAATTTTCATATTTCTTGATAACTCTTTTCAAGGAAACCTATTATTATATTCTGCTTCATTGCCAAACAAAGTTTTTGAAGTACATTCATTTCAACCTCTCATAAATCTGCAACGTTATATTTTTTGAAATGGCAAACCACTCACGTATCTCCCAGTTCAGTAGGAATGCCTACAACCCAATTCCTTTGTATTTATATATCAGGTGTTAGATTTGTAAATTCATAGAAATTGAGTGGTATGTATGTAAAACTTTCTTAAATTTATCATTTTATAACTTCAACGCAATGAGATAATCCTTCTCATTTCTCATGTAAAAACATAATTGGAATGACAGCATGTAAAAGATACGAGTTGAATCTTTACAATTAGATTGTCTTGCTTTATCTTTGCAAATTTATTTATAATATTTTCGTTACATTTTTTTGAAACGAAGTGTTTATGGGGTTGAATCTCAGTATGCAGAATAATCCCACGAGGACTTGCAATAAAAGGCTTCGATGGTGATCTATGCTTCAATTGATGCTGAGCCACATAATCCTTTTGTTCTTAGATTGTGCTTCAATTGATCTGTATTACTTTTGCTAAAACATTACTGCAATCTGTAGCTAAAGTGATCAAAATGTTGATACATGCTAGTTGGATACTTCATGAATTGTGAGATATGCCAGTTACTCGAACATGAGCTTCAAAAAATTGTGGCTGAACTCCCTCTTCCTCTTCTGGTTGTACTGTTAATGCAGTGTTGATTATTTTTTCATTTGTTAATGTGTATGTGGCAAAATTGGGTGAGCTGTTTGCAAATGCCACAACATTTTTCTTAACTCCTTCCATCAATTGGTTATTGGAAGGAGTAATTTTTTTATTCAAATCTATGTATTTTCTTCTTCATTGCCATAATAAAATGTTCGCTTGCTTCCTCGTGGATGTAGGTCAGTTTGACCGAACCACGTAAATTGTTTGGTGTCCTTTTTTACATGTCAATTTCGTTATTTAAAATGTTTGTTTCATTCTGATGTAATAATCATAACTGTTTTGCTTTTATATCACCTGACAACGATGATCGGTTTCATTATACATTACATGTCTAACACTTCAATTTTATTCCTTAACCATAATTAATTTCACATATTTACATATTAATTTTATTCCTCATATATTTTCATTATACATTACATATTTACATTTAACTTCATTAATTTTATGCGACTCAATTCTTTCGTAAGACCACCAAAATAATATGCAAATATTAGTAAAACATCAAAGTTTATGTGTTAGATATGTAAATACAGAAGATTAGCATATGTGTTCTTATTCTTAAACAGAAGTTGTTAGCACTTTGGTAGCTTACTGAAGTTTCAAAAAAATGATTGTTATATTCTTTTAAACAGTTTTACCAAACAGGGGTAGTATGGTCTTTTTTTCTTAAACAGCTGCCCGACAGCTGGTTTCACACAGCTGCACCAAACAGACGGTCAGCTTTTCCACAGCTGCTTCCCCGCAGCAGCTTCCTGGGACAGCGCAGCTACAGCTGAAAAGCTGAGAAGCTGCAGCTGCGCCAAACAGACCCTAAATAGGACGGCAAAAAGCGCGGCGACACCAAATCAACGAGTATAGTCAATCCTAAGGCGGACAGTCCTATAGGAATACTCCCTGAGTTCCTTCAGAGTAGCCTTACCTGCTAAGCAATAGCGGTCAAGACTACTATATGAAACGTCAAGTCGAGCGAAGAGAAGTTCAGAATTGCTAACAGGGAGGGCTCCTTCACTAGTTTTCTAGGAGTAGTCGACAGAAAGGTCTTACGGTTAGATCCTATGCTACTAAGGAGGGGAAAACTGCACCTCGACCGAAAGCGAGGTCAACACTAGAGAAACAGATAAAGTCATGATGGGAGTTTGTTGAAGAAAAATCAACAAGTTCAATGATTAGGGATGGTTAGGGAAAATAAGAAGTCATGACAAATGCTAGATGAACTATAAACTAAAAACCTGGTCAAGATTCAAGTCTTTTAGACAATAAACAATGGCTTAAAGTGTCCGTCTTGGCATGGTCAACAATGAATAATCAATATGTCCAGAATGATCTCACACCCATGACAAGATGATTGCCTCAAAACTATAAAGTATTAAGTCTCAAATGAAAACTCAAACAATTTCCGCATGGATAAAGAGACAAAATATGTGAATGTTATTGACTAATGGTTGTTGAAAGGTGTACATGATAAAGTAAGATGATGGCTTGAAAAGAATTACACCAACAGAGAAAATAATAGAAGCCATTGAATGACAAACAAATGAGCTAAAACAAAACTAGAGATACAAAATCATGGAATTCAAGTTATCCATAATTCAAAAGAAAAGAAAGCATATGGAAGAAAATAGTTTCTTCAAGGTCGTTACATTCTTCAAAATATTTTACAATAGTATCTTGTTTTTCACAACAGGATAGATCGCATCAGAACAACAAAAATACATCCAAATTGCTTTAAATATATAGCAAGCCAATCTTACATGCATTCATGATGAATCGATTTGATCAGTCGATGAGGAGTACCTGAAGAATAATTTTCTCAGGAGCTTGATAAGCCTCCAAAAAGTGGCAAACATTTACGAAAGCCCATTGTTTACTAGAATTATCTTCACGCTTCAGATGGTTCCAGCCGAATTTTATGAGCTCCTTACGGTGATGTACAAGATCACCTTGTAGATATTTCAAAAGTAACGTAGCGAGCTGTAGAAGTTCAATCCTCAAAGGTTCATCATATTCCGCACTAACCTACAATGGAAGCCAATATTTGCATTTTTTATTCAACAAAAAGTGATTTTAATGATAACGAAAGTTTTATAGTCACAATATGTAAAAGCAGCAAAACATTATAAAAACACCACCTCTTCAGGAGGATCAAGAAGTTTTTCAACAATTGTTTTAATTACAGCAGCGTCGACAACTTCCCAGCTTTGTTCATTTTGAAATGTATGTGCTAACATGGGAAGAATCAAAATCTGCAAGGCAATGACCAAGTGATCTTGCCCATATAGTTTTGACTGGAAAACATTCAGGAAATGCAAAAGAATGACTTTCTTTAAGCTTGGAGCATATCCTTCAGCAACCTGAAGCCCAACACTATCAATAAATTCCTTATGCAAGCAAATGTTGATAGAGAAAACCGAAGAAAAAGGATAAAATTAAAAGGAAGCATTGTAAAAGATGTCATTATAAAATTTATGAAAGTAAACATACCTCGATAATATAGAATTCCTTTAGGAAAGTGTAGTCTATGCGACTATGGAATAAGAAAATTGAAAGCATTTCAAACAGAGCTCCAACTTCGGACTCATCATGCCTCAAATAATTAAGAAAGCATTTGACAAGCCATTTACTTTCCTTGACCTGCTTATTTAAGAAAAGATAAATTAGTTGATAATATGACGGATCATTCGTCAATAATCTTAAAAGGAATTACACTCAACTGCATATCCCCAAACAGGAACAGCAAAACCATTTCTAAAAAGCCTTCACTTTAAACAATGATAAGGTGGTCCTCAATAGTTTTCAATTTGAATAGCTAATTCCGAGAAAAATATAAAAATAGTACTTTGCAGTTAAAGAAATCACATTTAAAAGTTCATAAGCAATGCAAAAACACAGAAAAATTACATGTACTGCTAGACTTACCTCAAGTAAACTTAGTTCCTGCTCATTCTGTAACCTTGCAACCCTAGCTGGTGACTTCCAAGCGCGCAGTAAAGTTTCAAACACAATTCTGTTGGTATAAAGCCAAAACGGCATCAGTTTAACCAAAGTTGAGATAATATAAAGTCCATGAAAATAGCTATCAGAGATTGCTCCCAAGTGTGTTGATGAAGTAGAAAAACTATCTGATATGGGATTATTAAAGCCTTCTTCAGTCATAGAACAATTTTGACTAGAAGATCCATCCATTGGTGAAGAAAATTGTGTAAAAGCATTGGAGATTATTTTTTGTGGTGACCTTGCCAGTTCTTCTCTTAAGGGTTGGCCGGCATCTGAACAAATTATATACATGAATCTGAAAGAATCAAAGAATGTCGATCATTAGCAGTTCATCTTCTGGTGTTTACTATTTCCTATGTAATGCCAGATGCTTACCTCCTAAAATATTTTGGGCGATCTAATCGTGCGAGAAAGTAATCTACAGCATCTGATGCATAACGATTCAAAAACTTTGCCAGCGGAATTCGATATGGACTGTTAATTTCACTATAAAACTGCCCCTGGGGAAGTGCTCCCTCCAAGTCAATTACAATTGTGACAATATCATCAAGAAACTTCCCAGCAGCTGGGGGGAGTAGATGAAAAAGATCAATCATGGCTGCAGCAACCTTTGGTTCATCTCCAGCTTTCCAAGACTTCTGAGTTTGTGCAAGCTTTTCAGGTTCTAACCATTTTTTCAAATGATCCAATAGCTTAACACCCAAAGTGACATTGAACCAGTTTGATAGAAGCTCAAGCAAACGAGCCAATCCTTGGAGTAAAGGCATGGTAAGTGATCTGGTATGTGCCAAGTTAACCAAAATAGGCCTTAGACTGCTCTGCAAAAGATCTTTTGGCATCTTCTGTTGCTGGATTACCTGTATGTATTGCATAACTATATATATGATGATCCAAAATAGATATACACATTTTTAAGTGGGAAAAATACACATTAATTATATTGCAGCAGCTCATGTATGTAATTGAACTGCAGGTTTGTTATCATTGAATGTAAGACAATAAATGAAGGAAAAATGTGCAAGGACCTGACGAAGCCCTTCTTTTGCAACAGCAACAATTTCTGGTGTACGACAAGTTAGAGACTTGAAAAACATTGATATGATCTTTGCACGCAGTTCAGCGTGGTTTGGTGTTTTGAGATCCGTCCAAGCCATAGCAGTGCAAAGTAGCTCAATGCATGCAGTACGAAGCTTGTTTAATGTGGAAACTACTTTTGGGTTCATAAGCTTTGCAACCCATACAGTTTCATCAGCTTCAGCAATTTGCAGAGCATCTTGTAAGAAATTGACAAGCTCAGGAGTCAGCTTAAGTAGAGGCGGTCTCAAGGCAAGACAAAAATTCAAAGCTGTAACTGTCCCAACCTGTGTGCAATAAGTAGAAAAGTTGTATTCCAATAAAAAAATATATATGCTTGCCCAAAATTATATTACCTTTATCTTGCATACCTGCTGTTCTATGTTTTTAGACCGCAACGGCCTCATTATCAATGGCTGAAGTAAAGGGGGATAAAGAGGCTCAAGCAACTCAGAGACCTCACTGCCAGTCCTACTAGCCAAAAGAGCTAAACATGACTGCACTGTTCTCCTCACAGCAATAGATGCATTAGGATTGAAAAGTTCACAAGAAAAAAAATCAATAACTCCATGAAAACTCTGCTTGCGAGGCTCATTGTTTGCTTCATCAACATTGTTGACAACACGGAGGACCTGTGTAAGCACCTGACTCGTCTCTTCCTGCTCTTTATTAGCATGCAGTGGCAACCTCTTAAGTACACAAACGAGGCCACGAACTATCCTCACTTGGAATATGCATAAAGTCTCAACAGAAACTTTGCCTACTAAAGCACCAAGACCCATGACACCACCCATTTGAGCTTGCCAAGTACTTCCATAGCAACAGTGCAATAGGCGAGGCAACAGCTGTTCAAAAACAGGGATTCTGACACCTGGGGGCGGTGAATAAACTGGGTTCAAAGATGGACTGGATACCATCATTGGAGTGGCAGGACCGCTCCTAGAACATGGCAGACCTGCATGTTTTGCTCGGGCAAGGAAAAGAAGTGTTTCAGCAAAGATATTCAAAACTTTAAGAGCAGCCTTGGCATGCAACCTATTTTCATCAGCAAGAACTTCCACCAGTGCATCCAAAAAAATAAGTGGATCCAATTCCTTTAAACTGGAATTACTATTTCTTGATCTGGAATTTATATTGACAGTTGTTGAAATCATGGAACTGATCTGCTGTCCAACTGTGACAGAAGAATTGACAGGATAGTCAACATGAAAAAGCATAGCAAAGTGGCGGCAAATATTGACAACAAATTCATCATTCAAATCTTGGAGTTCAGGGTCTGCACTCGCAGCAATGGTGGTCATAATGAGCGTTTTAAAAACAGATTTCTCAGCCATAAGCTGAGTCTTCGTCTTAACTCCCAAATCAACCTGATAACAAATGCCATAAGCAAACAAAGACAGGCAAAATGCAAATGCAAAAAAATGGAAAAAAAACATTAGTTTCATTAAAATATTATGTTGCAACTTTTACAGACCAAACATAAGCTTTGTAAAACGATGTAAAAATCATCAATACTAGTATCAAAGACCAAATATAAACACAGAAAACATCATCACAGTTTTGAAAACACAAAAGCACGGCACAAGCACCCAGACAAACACGCATGCATAATAAGTACCAGCCTGCACAAACTTATCCTGCATGCACGAATGCACTTGAATAAAATGAAAATGCATAATTCACTTAATTTATAGCACAATACCATAGTTTGAAAATAAAGACAAAGGCAACACCGTAAATGCAGCTGAAATGAGAGCTGTGCCAAAAAGTGGGGATGGGTTAGGGGTGGAAAATTACACTTGTGTTAATGATAGGAAGAAAGGGTGGAT
>JXCR01133792.1:92403-164208 GCA_002079205.1 Phalaenopsis hybrid cultivar | reverse complement strand
ATTATTATAATAATTTAATATTATAACGAGCTAATTTCGAGCCGAACACGAACACGATTATCTTTTTCGAGCCGAACACGAACACACTGTTCACGAGCCATTACGAACACGAGCCGATTTCGAACACGAGCTGATTTCGAACGAGCCGAACACGAGCCAAGACTGAGCTCGCTCAGGCTCGGCTCGTTTACAGCCCTAGTTCTCGCATAGCCTCTAGAAGGAGCCGAAAGGAAAGCTTCTAAACCCCAGGTAAACCAAACAGGACCAGATTTAAAATGGGCCCTCAATGCTGGGCCCGATAGCCATAACTAACCCGCTTTGAAAGTGGGCCCTCTTGACATTGGGCCCGCCTGGCACACACGTCCAGATCAGAATTGTTAATCGTTGAATAATTGGCAATCTTTTTTAATATGTATTTGATTTATTTTAGTATATAGTTTGAAGTGAAAATAGTTTAAAGTAAATTATTTACATACTAGGATATTTAAATATTTATATGTTTTATGCATATTAAAATAAGTTCCATAAATTGATTTTTAAATGTTGTCTTTGTAGTTTGAATACCTTCAATGATAGTTGGTTTTTAGGTATTTATCACTAGTGATTCATGAAACTCTTGCTCGAATTTATTTCTTCATCCTCAATCACTCTTAAGACGTTCCACATTACACACAATATCAATATTTCTCGCCACCACCGAAACTTATTTTCATCAAGAGCATCAGCAACTTCTCCCAAATCCCGCATGTTATTGTATGTTACTTGGCCTCCAACATTCCTTATCAATTTTTTATGGTGCATACTTTAAAGTGAAACTTGTTATCCTTATTATGTAAGCCGCTTGTGAGATCTCCCCTCTTATGAGGATAATAACCAAGTTGAGCTTCATTATGTTGTCCAACATTTTATGTTTCTCATCAACTCATCAAATAGATGCCACAGACCAATGTATTATAATGCTCATTTTTTTTATCCTCTTCTATCTCCTCCTAAGAAACAATGATTAATTTAGATTGTCAATTATCTCTCGACTTTACTTCTTCTCACTTGATGCATACAAATGATCAATGTTGGATGCATATCAATTATAAACATTTAATGACAATCTTATTGGTTGCTATATCTCTCATTATATAAAAAAAAAAGCCAAAATTGCAAACCCAGAGTTTGGAAAGCTATACACCCTGACTACATGAAATTTGATCAAAAGATAAGAAAAATCTATTTGACACACAAGATAAAAGTTCATAGACAAATAATACGAACAATAAGAAAAAGCAAAAAAAAAAAAAAATATTATTATTTATTCTACACATAGAGCTCATGTAAAGTTGAGAGATAATTGGGGTTATGCATCTTCTCAACTGGTGATTCTACGAATAGATGATTCTACGAGAGACTTTAAATACTTGAACGAGTGATTCTACGAGAACTTTGTGAACATTCTTAAATAGATGAAAAATTATTAGTACTTTTTTTTATTATTATTGAGAAACACTTTACCATTCACAACTAACAATCATATCATATCAAATATGTCAGGTGATATTCCTCACATATCCAAACTTGATGGGACAATCATCAAATTCACTATGAATTTTCCTTGTAGTGAATGTATTTCAAAAAAATGTCATCAATTACCCTTTTCTAAATTTACTTCTACATCTAAGACACATTCTGCAATTTTTCAGTATGATGTATGTGGTCTTCTACCCATTACTTCTTTACGAGGCTACAAATATTAAATATCTTTAATTGATGACTACACAAGATACTGTCAGACATCCCAATGTGTGCTAAATATGGAACCACCGCGATTATAATAACTTTTCACGAATTTATTAAAAATCAATTCAACACAACATCAAAACCTTCCGCTCTGACGAAGGTGGTGAATACATTTCTCAAAATCTCAAATAATACCTTCTCTCCTAAGGCAATCAATATCAATTTTTTTATAACCAACACCTCAATAGAATGGGGTTGTCGAACTCAAACATAAGCGTCTCATTGAAACAATAGAAACTTTTTTACTAAATGCTCACCTTCCTCCAAATTATGGGTAGCTCTTACTACAACAGCCCACCAAATCAATCATGGACCCTCTGAAGCAAAACTACAAATCACCCTATGAACTATTACATCACTCGCCGCCCACCTTCGCCAATCTCCGCACATTCGGTTACTTATGTTTTCCGTGACAAAAACCTCTCATTTCAAATAAAGTCCTACCTACCGCTCCATCATGCATCTTCAATGCATATGCTCCCAACTATAAAGGTTATTGTAGCTATTGCAATATTCAAAATCATAAAATCATCACTTCTCTTAATGTCCTTTTCAATGAAATCTCCATTCCAGGTGTATCTAAACCTGCATTCATACCCGAATCTCCTCTTCCTACTCCACCCAGTCTCCCAACTCTAGCATCCGACAACTTACCACCAAATTCCCTACCCGCAGCCTCTGAAATAATCTTCTCCAACAGTTCCTCTCATCAACTCACATACTAACTACCCACCCCATGAGCTGCAACAACAACATTCCTATCGAATTCTACACAACCCCAACAACTCTCTCATTCATCTTCTCCTCCCACCGAACCCCGACTTAAAACCTATTCGACACCACATGATCACAAGAGCTCAAGCCGGCTCTCTCAAGCTGAAACATATCTTGGATCTCCACACCACAACCTCCTCCAACACTAATCCTAGCTGCTATACAGAGGCCATAAAGCATCTTCATGGGAGAAAAGCCATGTCCAGTGAGTTTCATGCTCTTCAAAGTCAAGGAACTTGGCAATTGGTTCCTCTGCCACCAAACCACAACATTATTGACTGCAGGTGGCCCTCCTTATTATCAAACTCTTATTTTCCTCATACTAATTTACTATTAATTTGAAAGAAACTTCAACAGTCTATCTTGAGAAGACTAAAAAGACAGAGCTGACACTTCATAATTTTTTTTAAACAAGTATAAGAAAGCCTAAGGGTTTGTTACGAGGAATTTTTTTGTTTTTTAATGTATAATCTCTTTCAAATATTTTATAAAATGTTTTTAAAAACAAATCAGATTATTATCAAGAACACTTAGAAAATTTTTTTAGTATTTTCATTTTCTAAATGTAAACCAAACAATCAATTGAGATAGCTACTACCGATAATCATCATCGCGGCTGCCACCACTTTCCCCACAAGTTACCACTTAGGGCTCATTTGAAAATGCTTTACCTTCAAGAAAAATCTGTTGCTTTATAAGCTCCATTTTTTGGAACAGCAGAACGCGGCGCGGCAGGGCGAAAGCCGTGGAGATCCCGCGTCCTAAAATGGAGGAGAAATACTTGTGCGACCGACGCAACTCACAAAGATAGGAATGAAAAAAACAGGGAGAAGAAATCTATCAACGTCCACTGCAACGCAATGAAGCAGAGCCTTGTTCTCAAACAGGGCCCTATACTCCCACCCACTTACTACTGCCAACCCCCTCACTTATTTGTCATCTTTTTGCATAAATTAACTATGAAATATTCAATAGCAATAAAAATAGCACATTTAAAATACCGAAATTTTTTTTTTTAAATCAAAATATGAATAAACTAAACCAAATAAAAAATACAAAAATAAAGACTGTTATTCCAAACCAACCTAGAGATAAATAAGAGAGCAATAACATAACAAAGCAATCCACAATGCCTTCAAAATTAATAGCAATAATAATAATTAGTTCTGCCATCACAAGTCTAGCAGTAAAACCTAAGAACATAAGATCTGAATCACCAATGGCATTCTGAAACATGAAGAAACGAAGCCAAAAGAGGATACCATTTAGTGCACTAAAATTTGAACAGGAGATCTTCAAATGAAAGTACATAAAACTTTCCATCTTGACAGTTAAGAGTAATCTACGAAATAAAGCATCAATGACCTTCACATGTAACGTTTTTTTTGGAAGTGTATCAATAGTAATTATCTATTTCACCTCTTCCATCAACTAATGAACATTCAACATCCTGTGCGAAGTTTGTGAAGAAGTTGGCAGAAGACGTTCTCTCCAACTAAGAGACATAAGTTTGAAGCATACTCTAATCATTAATTTCAACATAGAAACCACCAAGACTCAACTTCTAAAAAAAAAAAAAAAAAATTCAAAATTTGAAACCTGCTGCTTTCGCCAAGGACTCTCAGTTTATGACAATCTGAGTTTCACAGTACAAATATTCTGAAACTCATTTCTACTGGGCAAGAGCCATGGTTTTGTTAAAATGTATATCCTGTAGACACTTGTCGCAGAAGACAATGTACATTTTAGTGAAAAAAATATATATATCTTTGTTTGATAATATTGTAATTTAAATATGATATTGATAGGAAGTAAAATCATCACTATCCTCAAAAATATAACAAATTACCAATTACGCTGCTCACGTTAAATTGAAATATATGATACATACTATATCTATGGAAAATGAGGCAAGAAAAGCACAAATCAAACGATGTTTTGACATCTACCAATCAATCTGATATAAATAGAGCATTTTCTCTGGAGAGATTGGACTTGATAAAGAAGGCAATGAGATAATTTGGTTTATCTAAGGCGGTGTTTGGCTGCAAACTGGATTTACATTATATAAGATTTATCAAAACCAGTAAATACAATAAATCTATGTGACCGAGATGGAACTCGCAAGAGCAACGGCAAAATAAATCCTTAATCCGCCTCGCAATCGGATTTATTAAATCTGGATTTACATCGCAAAAGAGACGAAGTGCGAGAAAAAGTGAGGGAACCGAAAAAAATTTGATTTAATGTAGCGTAGGATTTAATTTTCCTTTATTTTTTTTTGTGTTTGGCTGGCAAGTTAAATCCATAGCTAAATTCTGTTAAAAGTATGCTACCAAACACATCATAAGATCAGAGCAGATTTCACAAACAAATTGTTTCTAAGGAAATGACTACACCAAACCAAACATTAAATGAGGGGAATTAGCTTATAAAATTTCAGTGTAACATCAATGGTAGATAAAACAAAACACAAGTATACAATTTCAATAAATTTCACTGGTAGAAACTGAAACTCACTGACCATTATAAGAATTCTAGCAAATAAAAATTTTGTCTCCAGGGGCAACGTTATCCAGATTAAAGTAATTGACATCAACCACAACCTCACCAAAATCATCTGGAATAAAACCAGAAAATTCATATTAATCCTTCATAAAAATTAGNGAAATGACTACACCAAACCAAACATTAAATGAGGGGAATTAGCTTATAAAATTTCAGTGTAACATCAATGGTTAAAAAAAAAAAAAAACACAAGTATACAATTTCAATAAATTTCACTGGTAGAAACTGAAACTCACTAACCATTATAAGAATTCTAGCAAATAAAAATTTTGTCTCCAGGGGCAACGTTATCCAGATTAAAGTAATTGACATCAACCACAACCTCACCAAAATCATCTGGAATAAAACCAGAAAATTCATATTAATCCTTCATAAAAATTAGAAAAAAAAANNAAAACCCCCCCCCCCCCCCCCGAAACTCCAAGAGATTGACGCGGAGCTTACCGGAATGATGTATTGCAGCTGCTACAATATCGCAATCCATTTTTCCTATTTGATTCCTTATTTTGTCTAGCCCTTCCTTTTCTAGCACTTTCCTTATCTACCTCATTCATTTTCCATCACCTTTCTGTTCTTATTCACGACATATTCTATCTATTATTCCTCATTATATATAGGTGTTGTAAGATTTGTTGGAATTACTTTTTGGATTTTTGAGTTCATATTTCTGCCCAGCTTGCCTTCAACAGTTGCTTTTCCTTCAAGGGTTATATCTGAATGCAAGAAAGTGCTTCGGCTATAACTCGACAAAGGTGATGATTTTCTCCAAAGTCNAACGAGCAATTGGAGATCATACACCTTCGTCTACACTACCACCAACGCTAATGGAGGACTTGGAGGTGATTCTAAAGCCGCTTGGGAATTAAGGAGTGTCTCAGGGAGTAGGGGGAGCAAAGGAGATATTGGTTAAGTGGAAAAGTTTGTCAGACTATGAAGCAACATGGGAGCCTTACGAAGTGATTCACAAACAGTTATCATCCTTCCACCTTGAGGGCAAGTTACTTCTTTGTGAGGGGAGTATTGTTACGCCTAGAACTAGACCGGTCCATTCAGCACCAGTCGACGGCCAACAAACCGGCCCGCAGCAGAAGGAAGCGGGTCGATTCTCTTCACACGATGCAGATTCTCCACACTTAGAAAAGAGAAAAATGGGCATTCTCATACACTCATGCACAAACACATGCATACATAAACTAGAGCAGTAGCATGCATTAGAATATATAACAATGACTAGGATCAAATTTACAAGCATGAGCCTCATGATTGAGCTCTGTCATCATCATGATATGTGAAGAAGAAAAGAGAGAGAGAGAGAGAGAGAGAGAGAGAAGTAACAAAAAAAGATACATTCGAGTTAAAAAGACGTCAGATTTCATACACTTTGAGCTCAGCATATTTATATGTTGTTCTGTTCAAAATATTTCAAAAAGATTAAATAAGAGATGATATTCAAAAGTAACTCCAATGAAATTTTAAAAAAACTGCCAAAATAAATGAAATGAAATAAGCGACATTAAGAGGAACTAGAAAACATTATGGATAACTTTTCATAAATTTGTCAGCAGATTCAGATATCCAGGAGTTTAAAGAAGAATAAATTAGCCTTCAAATTGAATTAATTGAGTTAAATGAGCTCATTTAGAAATGGAGCCCCAATGATGATTAGCATGGCAGCCGACGTACCAAACATAATCAAGCTTGGAAATGGCAACAATAGAAAAAATTTCCTAATAGTTCTCAAATGTTGTTAATTAAGAGTCAACTTTCACATACAGAGGGAAAAAGTAACACATTATCATTCTAAAGATACCAAAAAAAAACAAACAAAATGATGACCAAAGTCCCATTTGAGATCACATTTTATTTTTTATTTTTGTTTTTATTTTCAGTCTGTTTTGTTTTTGTTTTATTTTCTATTTTCAGCTTATAGAAAAGGCGTTTGGTAACTTTAAGATTTATATATTTTTAAAAACAAAAAATATAAAAAATGTTTGGTTGGGCATTTTTTAATTTTTTTAAGGAAAAAATTATACTTTTTTAAAAAAGAGGTAGATTTATTATTAAAATTTAATAATTATTTAGTTAATTAATGAAATTATTAATTGAAATTATTGAGTAATTAAATTTATAATTATTAAGTTAATTAATTAATGATTATTTTTTTTGAATTATTATGAATTTAAGTGAGTAATTATAAAGTTAATTAAGTAAATTTATTATTAAAATTCTATAATTAGTTAGTTAATTAAATTTTAATTAAAATTAAATAATTCATCAGGTTATAATTTTTAAGTTAATTAAGTTCAGTAATTAAATTATTATTTGAATTATTAATTGACTAAATTTTATAATTATTAAATTAATTAAGTTAATTAATTAATTTTTTTTATTAAAATTGTTAATTAATTAAAATTTATAATTACAAAGTTAACTGATTGAATTTTATAATTATTAAACTAATTAATTAAATTATTAGTGTTAAGTTAATTAATTAAATGAATAATATTTTATTTGAATTTTTATTGGTTTAATTGAATAATTATTAAGCTAATTAAGTAGATTTATTATTAAAACTGTCATTAATTAAATTATTAACTGAAATTAAATAATTTAAAAGGTTCTAATTATAAAGCTAATTATGTTAATTAATTAAATTATTAATTAAAAGTACAAATTAATTAAATTTTATAATTATTAAGTTAAATAAATAAATAAATTATAATTATTAAGTTAATTGATTAAATGACTAATATTTTATTTGAATTATTATTGGTATAAGTAATTAATTACAAAGTTAATTAAGTAGATTTATTATTAAAATTTTATAATTATTAAGTTAATTAATTAAATTATTAATTAAAATTAAATAACTAATATGTTTATTATTAAGTTAATTAATTAAATTTTTAATTGAAATTATTGAGTGCCTAGCATGTTTTTCCTGTTTTCAAAACACAAAAAACAGCTCACTTGTGTTGGAAAATTAATTTAGAAAACAGATAGAAAAATGAACAAGTAAATAGTATTTTTCTGTTTGTAAACAAAAAACAAAAATTGATCCAAAACAGACCCAAGCAAATCGTTTTCTACTCACCTTCCAATTCCTCTCTTTGCAGGACCTATGGTTTTTCCACCGTCCCTAGAACGACTTCCCTCCGGAAAAATATGAACCCATCCACCATTATTTAGCTTTGACAGAGCCATATCCATCCCCTGAATGAAAAATCTTTACACATTGAAGATCTTTGGCAATGGCAACCATAATCAAACTTGAAAAACTACTAAGACAACATAAAAAGTTAGAATAGCGATCATTTAAAATATGACTCAATGAAAATATCCATCATGGTCTTACATTGCTTTCAACCGAAAGTATAATTCCTACAAATACGTAAAACAAAGCCAATGTATTTACCTTGAGGAAAGTAACATCGAGGAAAACATTAAAACATAATCGATAAAATTTCAGAAATTCCTACTTTATGATTACCTTACTCTTACCATATAAGATAACATCATATCACAACCATTATAAATTGAACTGCTACTTAAATTTGCTGAGACAAGTAAATCGACCAAATATTTATTTATGCACGTCCATGTAGGGATGGAAGGGTAGAGGCAATCACGCATGGACTCTCACTAAAACAAATAAATAAAAAACATGATGTACCTTCTGATAAATTCCATCACCCCGAGAGACAGGCAAAACCTTAACACAACTAAAAAAAGAAGACAGTACTGCATTTTTGAAGCAACGGTCAGTTGCACATAGCGTCCACCTTACATTGCGAGCATCCAGCATTGCACTTGGAGGTAGCAATGAGGCAATCACAAGTGGATCATCCATAGAGGCTACATGATTGCTAACCTGACGTGCCAAGCAATAACAAAATTTAAATTTAAGAAAAAAAAAACATATAGGCAGAAAAGCTAAAAGTTCATTAGCATAAATGGTAAGAAAAGCAAGAGTTTGAAGAACAGAATAGATGTCTGAACATAAATATTAACCACGTAAACAAAATTTTGCCAAATAAATAAACAAAATCAGATTGCTATAAACAAGCATTTTATTATACGTTCTATAAAACAAATACAAAAAGAATCATACCAGTTTTAAATGATCATCATAAACCATATTTCATTTAATTTAACAAGAAGAAAAAGTAAATATTATGCAGACAAAAACATGTTTGCAGCAAAATGAAGGACTTCTACTTAGAGAAGCATTATTCAATCAGCTAAAGGGTTAACCATTTAAAAAAAAACATGATTATCAATTTTATTCGGATAATGAACATCATTTTGCCAAAGAAGCTAACTCATCTGGACCATTAACAACTAGGTTAATTGAAAGGACTGAAATCCACTCAAAAGAAACAAAGCGATCTGCAGGGTTTCTAAAACATAGAGGATTGCACTGATGGTTACTATGCATGGACCATTAACAACTAGGTTAATTGAAAGGATGGAAAAGCATGATTTATGAAGCTAGAAATTTATTTTGTCTGCCACTAGACTTAGACTTAAAGAAAAATTTTAGAAGATGGTAGTGAGACTTGCAATGCTCAATGACGCAGAATGTTGGCCTTTAAAAGAGAAGCATAACACGGTTAGGTGTTGCTGAGATGAGAATGCTTAGTTGGATGAGTGGCTTGGAACTTAGAGATAACATCTGAAATGAATATATCCGTGATAGGGTTGGTGTAGCTCCAATAGTGGACAAAATTAGAGAGAGTCGTCTTAGATGGTTTGTCACATTAAAAGTTGACCATCTAATGATCCGGTTAGGAGAATAGATGTTTTAGATTCGACTTATATTAAGAAATGCAAAGGTAGACCTAAAAAATACTTGGGCATATTGTATAAAAAATGATCTTAATCTATTAGATATGAATGAAAATATGACACTCAATAGAGCGCAATGGAGAAAAAGGATTCATGTACCCGACCCCACTTAATAGGATAAAAGCTTGTTGTTGTCGTCTTTGTATTCAAACTCAAGTTTGAGACTAAATCAAGAGAGTAAGATAGTGTCACATGTTAAAGTTCCTATATTTTATATGTTGGTTATAACAATTTCCTATTTCATTCAACCTTGGCACTGATTATGCTCAATACAGAGTTTAGGCATTCAGTTTCATCAAGTTCTTCATCAAAATAGAGAGAGAAACTCAAAAATTGAATGAAGCTGAATGACAGCCCATGTTATGAGTGCCTCTAATACTCAATCTACAGAAGAAAACATGCGTAATATTTAAATATTTTGATGATCAAATAACAAAATGCATATCAAAACCTTCGAAGAACTGGAAGTAAATAATCCTAATAATAAGATTAAGTCCATTTTCTTAGCACAACAAAGTGTTGATTTGAATTACATAAAAATTTATAAAAGTAGCAAATGGCAATTTTCCAAAGAAAGCGTTGCAACCAAAGTATAGACTAATTTCAATATGAGAGATTAGACTGAAAAAAAAAAAAAATTTCCTCCCTATTTTTAAATTGTCTATGTGAGGGGTATATCACCATCCTCATTATGAACAAAAGTAATAATGGAACCAAAGAGGTATATGTTGTTCTAACAAAGATAAAGTAATGCTAATCGTAGTTATAATTTACCACTCGTAAATATACCAAAAGCTCAAAACCTCAATGACCATCAAAACATCTTTTATTTGTGATGTTCTTTTTTGTTTTCATCTGCAAAAACAGTGCAAACCATGCATCTCACAAAATTCTTAATCTAATAGTTTTTTACAACAACATCTAGTGTGTTAAGTGAAATAAGATGGTTTATTTACAAGTGATTTATGCCTAAGAGCCAAAAATTTAATATTAACAATAATCATGGAATATTGGCATCATTATAAAGTGGGTGGGAATTTCAAATAATGTCACATGTTTCATGTAGAATAAATTAAGCATTAGTGCATATATTAATCAGCTACATTAGAAATAAAGATTATTTAGCATACCGTTACAAGAGGCTTTCCTTGTGGTCGGTCCAGCAATGCACTGTGCAACTTCTCAACACCATATATCTGAAAGAATTGAAGCAAGTTTAGAATATCTGATTGCGTATTTGGGCGTATCAAGTGGTTCACTATGCATTAGTTGTCATGTTTCTATACCTGTATATGATTAAGACCATGCATAAAAGCATGACAGACATTCCCAATAACCGGAACAGTTAAAAATTGAAGAAAACGAACAATGGTGGATTCATCGGATTCAAAATCCTTTCCAACTGCCAATAGTACAGGAAAATTAATAACAGGAAACTACATAGTAAAAAACAATCTTCTCACAAATATGCAGAGGAAAAAAAACACTCCATAATTAACGCAATACAGAAATATATAAGTTAAGCTCTAAAAAAGTAAACCTCATAACACTTTTTTATTCCACTCGAAAAAATAATCATGCGATCACAGCCAAGAAAAACTGGAGAAATAAAAAGTATTATTCCACAAAAGCAACATAAAAGTCTCTCTCAATCGACCACACTTGNAAAGTAAACTCATAACACTTTTTTATTCCACTCGAAAAAATAATCATGCGATCACAGCCAAGCAAAACTGGAGAAATAAAAAGTTTATTATTCCACAAAAGCAACATAAAAGTCTCTCTCAATCGACCACACTTAGCATTTTACAACTTGTCGAAGCCAAAACAGTATTTCAACAATAAGCGACCATTCAATATCCGTGAGAAATAAATGAAACATTGCAAATAATACCTAGAAACAACACTTTAGCAGATTACTCAATCATCCCACCGCAAAAGACAGAAGTCAACAATAGCTTGCCGAATCTTATAGCTAAAAACAATAATTAATCGTCTTGNATTTCAACAATAAGCGACCATTCAATATCCGTGAGAAATAAATGAAACATTGCAAATAATACCTAGAAACAATACTTTAGCAGATTACTCAATCATCCCACCGCAAAAGACAGAAGTCAACAATAGCTTACCGAATCTTATAGCTAAAAACAATAATTAATCGTCTTATCAGCAAGAACTAAAGTACTAACATATCAATTCCCAAACCAGTTTCTGCAGATTATAAATTCTACGTAACCAAAGAAGAGANAGTAAACCCTCATAACACTTTTTTATTCCACTCGAAAAAATAATCATGCGATCACAGCCAAGCAAAACTGGATAAATAAAAAGTTTATTATTCCACAAAAGCAACATAAAAGTCTCTCTTAATAGACCACACTTAGCATTTTACAACTTGTCGAAGCCAAAACAGTATTTCAACAATAAGGGACCATTCAATATCCGTGAGAAATAAAGGAAACATTGCAAATAATACCTAGAAACAATACTTTAGCAGATTACTCAGTCATCCCACCGCAAAAGACAGAAGTCAACAATAGCTTACCGAATCTTATAGCTAAAAACAATAATTAATCGTCTTATCAGCAAGAGCTAAAGTACTAACATATCAATTCCCAAACAGTTTCTGCAGATTATAGATTCTACGTAACCAAAGAAGAGAAAAAAGCACCTCGCTTCCTATAGAACCTCACGGATGACCGATTGGCCGACGACGAATCCCTCCATAAACGGAGCACCCATCGACGGATAGCCACGGAGTAATCGGATTCAACCTTCCATCGACGGTGCAGGTCAACCGCCACGCGGAAACGGTCACGTATCCGCAGCTGTAGAGCTCGCGCACGATCCATCCATATTGTTCCCTCGTGGTCGATCCATCCACCCGCCATAGTCTTGATAGCCACTCTTTACCATATGTCAGAACAAAACACGAGTAGTAGTCGTCTTGGGTTGTAGGGTTCCGATGGAAGCGCCGGCGGAAGAGAAGAAGAAACAGAGTGAGGCCNTGGTCGATCCATCCACCCGCCATAGTCTTGATAGCCACTCTTTACCATATGTCAGAACAAAACACGAGTAGTCGTCGTCTTGCGTTGTAGGGTTCCGATGGAAGCGCCGGTGGAAGAGAAGAAGAAACAGAGTGAGACTACCCCTGGTTCTCGCATAGCCTCTAGAAGGAGCCTTTCCGCTTTAGCCGCAAGGAAAGCTTCTAAACCCCAGGTAAACCAAATAGGACGGGATTTAGAGTGGGCCCTCAATGCTGGGCCCGATAGCCATTACTAAACCGCTTTGAAAGTGGGCCTTCTTGACAATGGGCCCTCCTGGCACACACGTCCAGATCAGAACTGTTAATCGTTGAATCATTGGCAATATTTTTTAATATGTATTTGATCTATTTTAGTATATAGTTTGAAGTGAAAATATTTTAAAGTAAATTATTTACATACTAGTATATTTAAATTTTTATATGTTTTATGCATATTAACATAAGTCCGATAAATTGATTTTTAAATGTTGTCTTTGTAGTTTGAATACCTTCAATGATAGTTGGTTTTTAGATATTTTATCACTAGTGATCCATGAGCTCTTGCTCGAATTTATTTCTTCATCCTCAATCACTCTTACGACGTTCCACATTACACACAATAGCAATATTTCTCGCCACCACCTAAACTTATTTTCATCAAGAGCATCAGCAACTTCTCCCAAATCCCGCATGTTATTGTATGTTACTTGGCCTCCAACATTCCTTATCAATTTTTTATGGTGCATACTTTAAAGTGATACTTGTTATCCTTATTATTTAAGCCGCTTGTGAGATCTCCCCTCTTATAAGGATAGTAACCAAGTCAAGCTTCATTATGTTGTCCAACCTTTTATGTTTCTCGTCAACTCATTGAATAGATGCCATAGACCAATGTATTATAGCGCTCATTTTTTTTATCCTCTTCTATCTCCTCCTTAAAAACAATGATTAATTTAGATTGTCAATTATCTCTCGACTTTACTTCTTCTCACTTGATGCATACAAATGATCAATGTTGGATGCATATCAATTATAAACATTTAATGACAATCTTATTGGTTGTTCTATCTCATTACATAAAAAAATAGCCAAAATTGTAAACCCAGAGTTTGGAAAGCTATACACCCTGACTACATGAAATTTGATCAAAAGATAAGAAAATCTATTTGATACACAAGATAAAAGTTCATAGACAAATAATACGAACAATAAGAAAAAGCTAAAAAAAATTAATATTATTTATTCTACACATAGAGCTCATGTAAAGTCGAGAGATAATAGTGGTTAAGCATCTTCTCAATTGGGTTAGAGAGACTTTAAATACTTGAACGAGTGATTCTACGAGAGCTTCGTGAACATTCTTAAATAGATGAAAAAATTATTAGTAGTTTTTATTTTATTGAGAAACACTTTACCATTCACAACTAACAATCATATCATAGCAAATATGTTAGGTGATATTCCCCACTCCCCCCCTATTATTACATTGTAACTACCCTGGGACCAATTAGTCCTTCTAGAGTCTTCCTTTTGCCTCCTTATATACGTGTACTGTGATGGTTAATATGTATGGAAGGAATTACACTTAGCAGTATTATGAATTACACCTTTCTATATTTTCTTCTTTCTTTCTTATACTAATCGTTGTAGGTTCTTTGTATACTATTCCTTCTTTCCTACACCAATCGTTGCAGGTTTTCTTGGAATCAAATACAGACTATTCCAGCTTCCTGTCAAGGTTCAAACGTTGTTGACTCTAAGGTTTCTTCTCCATTTTTGAATCTTCCTCCCCTCCTATGAGCACCTATATCAAGCTGCCCTTTCTCCCACTTGATCCAAGCTTCATCCATGCTTTCATTAATGCACTGTTGCAACCATGTCCCAAACAACCAACTCCACCAACAGATTAGAGGCGCCCTCTT
This sequence comes from Phalaenopsis hybrid cultivar, assembly GCA_002079205.1. Lineage (NCBI taxonomy): Eukaryota > Viridiplantae > Streptophyta > Magnoliopsida > Asparagales > Orchidaceae > Phalaenopsis > Phalaenopsis hybrid cultivar. Next base: position 149,280 of record JXCR01133792.1, on the reverse strand, counting down.
CAACTTACATAAAAAGCATAGTAATCCCAATAGCACTTAAATTCCTAATTTCTAATGTAAAAACCATAGCCAGTGTCCAGCCATCAAGTCATAACTATCCAACATGGATGTCTCAAATAAACAAAATGTTTAAAGCCAACAACCTTGACAACTTCTTGGAAGGTACTGAAATTTATCCTCCTCGACAAACTTCAACACCCAAATGGTAACCTCTACACAAATCCTGACTTCCTCCAATAACAATTGATTGGTCAAAATCTATCAGTCGCTATATACTTAATAATTTCCCCATTGATTCTTCCCTACATTCTCAACATGGAATCATCAACAGAGATTTGGAGCACATTTGTCAAACGCCTTCAAAAAACCAATCGATCCACAATAATGCAATTGAGAAAAACTCTACACAGTATCTCAATGAAGGATCTCATTATGTCTCAATACTTGCTTAACATCAAGGCATTAGTGGACAATATAGTCATTGTCAGAGGATACATCGACACAGATGACATTATCTTGCACACCCTCAATGTCCGACCATCCATTATCAGTCCTTCGAACAAGGTCAGAACTCATTCACTTTTATGAACTCGACTCTCTATTGTGCAACAAAGAAACAAATATTACCGTTAAACAAGCCAAGGAAGCCAATGTGTTGCCATTGCACTCTACTCATCTACCAAGAAGGGTGGGTGTGGCATCTTTTGAGGACGTGGTTGGATCAATAGAGGCAGACGCAATACTGCTCATTCTGAATCTGGAAGGGAGGCCGAAACTCTTCCTTGCCTACCTCAAGAAACACATGTTAAATCTTGTGAAAAAATTGGAAAAATTGGACATACAGCTATAAATTGTTGGCATCGAAACAACTTCAGTATCTATCCATCTCCAAAATTCGACACAACTTCTAACCACCACAAAACCCGATGAATGGATACTGGACAGCGGAGCCACATCTCATCTCACGTCCACCTTGGAGAACCTACAACAACCTATTCCTTATCAAGGTACTGACACCATATCTGTTGGCGATGGCTCAAATAATCCAATTACATACATCGATCAAGGGTGCTTCCTACCCATCAAAGTATGCTCATTCAACTAAATCTCCTACATTCACCTCATCTTGCTCAAAGCCTCATATTCGCCCATAAGCTTACTTCTGATAATGATTGCACTACCATTTTCACTAAATCTGGCTTCTTATCAAGGATCAGAGGACAAAAAAGCTAATTCTTCAAGGACCATCTAGAAATGGTTTTTATCCATCAAAGCTCTCTCAATCGCACACAATCTTTCCATTCTACCTTCTCAGCTTTGGCAAAGATGCATGGGACATCCTCATCTAGAAGCCACGACTCACAAATCCAAACTTGATGGGACGATCATCAAATTCACTATGAATTTTTCTTGTAGTGAATGTATTTCAAAAAAATGTCATCAATTACCCTTTTCTAAATTTACTTCAACATCTAAGACACATTCCGCTATTTTTCAGTATGATGTATGTGGTCCTATACCCATTACTTCTTTACAAGGATACAAATATTAAATATCTTTAATTGATGGCTACACAAGATACTGCAGACATCCCAATGTGTGCTAAATATGGAACCACCACGATTATAATAACTTTTCACAAATTTGTTAAAAATCAATTCAACACAACATCAAAACCTTACGCTCTGACAGAGGTGGTGAATACATCTCTCAAAATCTCAAATAATACCTTCTCTCCTAAGGCGATCAATATCAATTCCGTTATAACTAACACCTCAATAGAATGGGCTTGTTTAACACAAACATAAGCGTCTCATTGAAACAATAGAAACTTTTTTACTAAATGCTCACCTTCCTCCAAATTATGGGTAGTTCTTACTACAACAGCCCACCACATCAATCATAGACCCTCTGAAGCAAAACTACAAATAACCCTATGAACTATTACATCACTCGCCGCCCACCTTTACCAATCTCCGCACATTCGGTTGCTTATGTTTTTCGTGACAAAACCTCTCATTTCAAATAAAGTCCTACCTACCGCTCCATCATGCATCTTCAATGGATATGCTCCCAACTACAAAGGTTATTGTAATTGCTATTGCAATATTCAAAATCATAAAATCATCACTTCTCTTGATGTCCTTTTCAATGAAGCCTCCATTCCAGGTGTATCTAAACCTGCATTCATACCCGAATCTCCTCTTCCTACTCCACCCAGTCTCCCAACTCTAGCATCCTACAACTTGCCACAAAATTCCCTACCCACAGCCTCTGAAACAATCTTCTCCAACAGTTCCTCTCATCAACTCACATACTAACTACCCACCCCATGAGCTACAACAACAACATTCCTATCGAATTCTACACAACCTCAACAACTCTCTCATTCATCTTCTCCTCCCACCAAACCCCGACTTAAAACCTATTCGACACCACATGATCACAAGAGCTCAAGCCGGCTCTCTCAAGCTGAAACATATCTTGGATCTCCACACCACAACCTCCTCCAACACTAATCCTAGCTGCTATACAGAGGCCGTAAAGCATCTTCATGGCAGGAAAGCCTTGTTCAGTGAGTTTCATTCTCTTCAAAGTCAAGGAACTTGGCAATTGGTTCCTCTACCACCAAACCACAACATTATTGACTACATGTGGCCCTCATTATCAAACTCTTATTTTCCTCATACCAGTTTACTATTAATTTGAAAGAAACTTCAACAGTCTATCTTGAGAAGATTAAAAAGACGAGCTGACACTTCATAATTTTTTTAGAACTTTTGTAAGAGAACAAGAATTTTGACAAGTATAAGAAAGCCTAAGGGTTTGTTACCAGCAATTTTTTGTTTTTTAATGTATAATCTCTTTCAAATATTTCATAACATGTTTTTAAAAACAAATCAGATTATTTTCAAGAACACTTAGAAAATCTTTTTAGTATTTTCATTTTCTGAATGTAAACCAGACAATCAATCGAGATAGCTACTACCGATAATCATCATCGTGGCTGCCACCACCTTCCACAAGTTACCACTTATGGCTCATTTGAAAATGCTTTACCTTCAAGAAAAATCCGTTGCTTTATAAGCTCCATTTTTTGGAACAGCAGAACGCGGCGCGGCAGGGTGAAAGCCGTGGAGATCTCGCGTCCTAAAATGGAGGAGAAATACTTGTGCAACCGACGCAACTCACAAAGATAGGACTGAAAAAAAAATAGGGAGAAGAAATCTATCAACATCCACTGCAACACAATGAAGCAGAGCTTTGTTCTCAAACAGGAAAAACATTTGCGTACATAAGACGTACACAACGCTGCGTACCTCCAGGGGTTATTCAGGGGGTACAAGGAGTTACATCAGGGTTATACCCCTTTGTAACCCCCCTGTAACCTCTTTGTAAACTACATGTAACCTACAAATGAGTTCCGCGCTTTTGTAATTTCACGGTTACAAATAAGTTATACAGATGTTACAAGAGAGTTACACGGAAGTTACAGGGGGGTATAACCCGAATATAACCCCCATGTACCCCTTGAATAACCCCTGACGTACGCAGTGTTGCGTACGTCTTATGTACGCAAATATTTTCCCTCATATAGGGCCCTATACTCCCACCCACTTACTACTGCCAACCCCCTCACTTATTTGTCATCTTTTTGCATAAATCAACTATGAAATATTCAATAGCAATAAAAATAGCACATTTAAAATACCGAAATTTTTTTTAAAATCAAAATATGAATAAACTAAACCAAATAAAAAATAAAAAAATAAAGACTGTTATTCCAAACTAACCTAGAGATAAATAAGAGAGCAATAACATAACAAGCAATCCACAACGCCTTCAAAATTAATAACAATAATAATAATTAGTTCTGCCATCACAAGTCTAGCAGTAAAACCTAAGAACATAAGATCTGAATTACCAATGGCATTCTGAACCATGAAGAAACGAAGCCAAAAGAGGATACCATTTAGTGCACTGAAATTTGAACAGATCTTCAAATGAAAGTACATAAAACTTTCCATCTTGACAGTTAAGAGTAATCTACGAAATAAAGCATCAATGACCTTCACAATGAACATTTTTTTGGAAGTGTATCAATCGTAATTATCTATTTCACCTCTTCCATCAACTAATGAACATTCAACACTGTAGCAAAGCTGAATTACCAAAATCTAAATCAACTTTTTTGTGCGAAGTTTGTGAAGAAGTTGGCAGAGGACGTTCTCTCCAACTAAGAGACATAAGTTTGAAGCATCCTCTAATCATTAATTTTAACATAGAAACCACCAAGACTCAACTTCTAAAAAAAAAAAAAATTTCAAAATTTGAAACCTGCTGCTTTCGCCAAGGACTCTCACTTTATGACAATCTGATTTTCACGGTACAAATATTCTGAAACTCATTTCTACTGGGCAAGAGCCATGGTTTTGTTAAAATGTATATCCTGTAGACACTTGTCGCAGAAGACAATGTACATTTTAGTGAAAAAAATATATATATCTTTGTTTGATAATATTGTAATTTAAATATGATATTGATAGGAAGTAAAATCATCACTATCCTCAAAAATATAACAAATTACCAATTAGGTTACTCACGTTAAATCGAAATATATGATACATACTATATCTATGGAAAACGAGCAAGAAAAGCACAAATCAAACGATGTTTTGACATCTACCAATCAATCTGATATAAATAGAGCATTTTCTCTGGAGAGATTGGACTTGATAAAGAAGGCAATGAGATAATTTGGTTTATCTAAGGCGGTGTTTGGCCGCAAACTTGATTTACATTATAAGATTTATCATTTATCAAAACCAGTAAATACAATAAATCTATGTGACAGAGATGGAACTGGCAAGAGCGACGGCAAAATAAATCCTTAATCCGCCTCGCAATCGGATTTATTAAATCTGGATTTACATCGCAAAAGAGCCGAAGTGCGAGAAAAAGTGAGGGAACCGAAAAAATTTTGATTTAATGGAGCGTTGGATTTAATTTTCCTTTTTTTTGTGTGTTTGGCTGGCTTTAAGTTAAATCCATGGCTAAATTCTGTTAAAAGTATGCTACCAAACACATCATAAGATCAGAGCAGATTTAACAATTTGTTTCTAAGGAAATGACTACACCAAACCAAACATTAAATGAGGGGAATTAGCTTATAAAATTTCAGTGTAACATCAATGGTAGATAAAAAAAAGCACAAGTATACAATTTCAATAAATTTCACTGGTAGAAACTGAAACTCACTGACCATTATAACAATTCTAGCAAATAAAAATTTTGTCTCCACGGGCAACGTTATCCAGATTAAAGTAATTGACATCAACCACAACCTCACCAAAATCATCTGGAATAAAACCAGAAAATTCATATTAATCCTTCATAAAAATTAGAAAAAAAAAGAAACTACATCTGCATAACACAAACCTTCATAAATTGTCCTCACAAAGTCCACATACTCTGGGACAAGTTTGTCATATATGATTCCTCCAGGATGAGCATCCAGTACCAACAGGGTTCCTAACTCGTAATACAAAACTTTGGTGATGTAACAATGGAGATTTCAGGTAATTGACTCAACGTATTTGATAAAACTGCATTACTTTACTAAAAAATACTTTGATAAAACTGCATTACTTTCCCAAATGACTTTCAGCACAAACCATGATCGACTCAAATTGAACTTGAATAGAACCATGACCAAACCAAATCAAGCTGGCTCTAGATCAAATCATATATATCTATATATAGATTTTAAAACCCATCTTCATCCATATTCCAATGAAATCAAAACCAAATCATTAATAAATCAAAACTAATGGGCAAAGTGAGAAAAAATTGCATGAAGCTAAACATATTTTGCTTCGATGCGGACTGCTAAGAAGATATCAGATGCAAGCTACGCAACTTCTAATAATTTGTAACATGAAATAACATGGATTTAGGATAGATATCTACTTTATTGACTGCTTTTTCCCTCATAATCTTTACAAATAAGAGATCTTATCTCCCATTTATTGATGGAGGCAATTAACCAAATCAGGTTGATGCAGCCTTTTACTTAAAGCAGCTTTATAAATGGTTGGGCATTTTTACCACACTAATTAACTTATGCTAAACATGCTAAGCATTAAGCTGCAATGGCCTTAGTGATATAGCTAATATATGAAACTCATATAGATTAAGCATTTAAAAGCTTGTACTCATTTGGCTAAATACAATTAAAATGGCAGAACATTTTGCATGGTTCGATGCAATGATCATATTAACAATAGAATGAGATATAAAGTATGTTCTAGTTAAAACAGAGTCCCCAATTTTTCTATATTTACTCTCTCTAAAACAACCATCAGTTCAACATTTTTTCAGTCACATAGAAGTATGCATCCATTCCATAAATACTAAGAGAACCTAATTACTGTATCAGAATAACAGTATTTCTTAACTGCATAGAAACTGGGCTAGTTTAACCAATTTATCATCGCATTAAAGTAATCAAAATGTTCTTATAATGCACGAAAGTCACAATTTCCCATAATGGCCAATGCCAAATACTGATTTATTACTGCATTGCAATATGAGCAACTTGGTTGGCAAATAATTTTGGCTCGAATCAAAATCAATGAGCCAACTAACAAACTATGTTTGGCACGGATCAAACTCAAAATTGAACCCAAGTGACACAGGGCTCTCAGAGGTGGGAAAAGCCATACACGGGGTCTCGGATACGGGACTCCAAGGGGGGATGAGTCGAGTGGGTTCAGCAAAGAGCCGAGAAAAGCCGCACAACTATTGAGCAAGATTCACCGGCCGCCCTATCTTATATAGCAAGATTCATTACTCTCGTTCATACAGCTCCGCCCTTTTCTTATTCTAATTCTTGCCTTCTTAGTTAACGCCACCCCCTCCCTGCCTTTTCTGTTTGATGTATGGTTGTAAAGTGAACTCGAACCCGACCCGAATAATAAACGGATTGAAAATTAAGACCCGAACCTGACCAAAATCCGAGCGAGACCTGTTAACCCGAACTTGACTCAAACTTTCGTGCTTATTCAGGTCATGTTTAGGTTTTCAGGTTCAACCCGAACCCAACCAGAAATAATAAATGGGTCAAATTCTCTGGTCCGAACCCGAGTCGACAAAAATTCGAGTCAACCTAACCCGGATTTTTCGAGTCGAGTACGAGTCGTGTTGGCATGCCAGGACAATTTTTGACACCCCTTGTTTGACGCCCAAAGGGGAAGGCCTCGCTTCCTATCACAACTTATATATGTATTATTTTGCATGCTTGGGATTAGATTTTATTTTCCTGCCTTTGAGGCGTTTTTCCCTTTCAAGGGTTGTGTCCGACGATGAGGAGACGCTCCGGCTGTAACTTGTCCGAGGTGGTAACCGTCTCTATTTGTCCAGGTGGCGCTCCGGCTGTAGCTCAACCTCACTGGAATATTCATCTTCCAACTCCACTCTGCAGCCTCCCAACCCATCTTCCAGCAGCCGCACAGGCCTTCCGGTCACCTACCTGCTATCCTTGCTTCCAACCAACCTTCCCAGTTGTCGTCCAGGCCACCTGCTACCTTCCAACAACTGCAAATCACCTCTATAGTCCCATCCAACCATCGCACAAGCCTCTAGGGTCCTTCCCAACTTCTGTACAAATATCCGGTCCACCGCCTAGCCTCCTACATTTCTGGATCGGTAGCATTCGCTTTCTAATGGGTTGTTTATGTGCTTTGAGTCGTTTTTACTCTTTAGCTTGAGGAATCATCGTTGTCCTTCAGCTATTTGTGTTTTTGTGATCATTTTACTCCTGTTTTGAAGTCTTCTTGTAACCTTTTGAAATTCAAAAGTAATATTTGCTTTTTTCATTATGATTTGGGTTAACTTCAGTACCATTTGATATCATGGCTAGTCTGGCTTTACTCCTATCCTAGGATTTCCTAGCATCCACCGTAACCCACCACCCAAAATTTTCTTTCCTATTACCAAACCTTAAACACACTTTGACCTAACCCAAAATTTTCTTAGCTAATTTTCAGAATCAGCAATCCCAAATTAATTTTTTGACACAGTCAATTAATCTCCTACAACCTCTTTCACCTCCTAACTCTAGACCGTATTTAAGCCACCAAAGAGAAACATGTTCGATCCTAACCAAGAAGAGATATAATAAGAGATCCGCCTACTTCAGCTGAGGCGTGCAAATATTGAGGATGAAATCTAAGGGGAGATTACCCTCGACCAGGATAGGGAAAATTGAAGAGACGAAAGAGACAAGAATTTCAACCCCTTCCATAGGGAGGATTTCAAGGTTGAAGAAGAAAGACCAAGACGTTTCATAATCCAGTATCAGAGGAGGCTGAGAGAGAGCCAACATATGAAGGACAGAAGAATCTGAGGATGAAGCGGGAGATCCAGCACTAATTCCTACCAGCTTACTATAGATTGAAGGCTCAGGCTCTAGCTTCAGAAGTGGGTAGACAGGATCCAGCACTAGTTCCTACCAGCTTACTATAGATTGAAGGCTCGGGCTCTAGCTTCAGAAGTGGGTAGACCACAAGACAATGCGATCACCATTTCTTGCAGGCAGAGCTCAACCTCAGGAATTTATAGGCAGATTTCACCCAGGAGAACATCCAAGGTGACCCCGTCAAAGGATAAATAGATTCAGAGCGGAGAAGAGGTGGAACCAATCCGCATCCCAAAATTTATCACAGCCAGGAAGTTTACAAGTGCCACAAATTTGGGTATATTGAGTCAGACTGCACAACCAAATCGGTGATCTGTTTCTCCGAGTAGGGTGTTCATGAAAGGGTGAGTGATGACACAACAGACACTAAAGACGATAAGGATACAAAGAGGAGGATCAACTTCAAGTTGAGAAGGAAAAGTTGCACATAGTTCCAGCTGAGTGGTGAGAGAGACTCCAACTGACTTCACAGTGAGTGCCCAAGGCAGTCTTGAGTTCGGAAAACTGACATCAGAGGCATGACAATCTCAGATAAGAGAACATCAGATCATTCAGATCCATACTTATTCTTGAGTTGCCCCTATTTAGGGAAGTCGAACACGTCAGACATTGGGCCATTTTATGCCATGTCAGGAAGATTACATGAAGTTATTCAGATGTTAGATTCAGTTCAGCATGATACTGATCATCAAATGCCCAAACATGAGGGATAAACCCTAGCCTTGAAATTTATCTTATGAGCTTGATGGGGAAAGAAATTCTTCAGCAGGATCCAGGTCTTTTATCAGTGAAGAAGAGGTCTTTCTTGAGTGATCACTAGTGAGAATCGTGCAACCTAACTCAGAGTTCACCCAAGAGTTAATCTCTTCTTCCAAATTGATTTATCAGCTACATTCTGCTGAGTACGAGAAGTGCAAAAAGAATATTTCAGATTTAAAGGCTTGAGAATGACATTGTGAAAACTTACATATATATGTAGCTTCAGCTTGATATGCCAAAAAAGGATGTTTATTTATTCTATCAAGACGTGTTGTGGAATAACAACGCCTACAAGAGAGACCTACCAGGAGACTGCAATATTTCTGATACGTTTAATGTTGCNAAGAAAAATTGTTAATAAAAATTAAATATTTTATTTTATAATATAAAATAACTTTAATTAGATGAAATTTTCATTTAAATTTACATCGAAAAATTATACTTATTTTATAATAAATTATAATATTTTTTTTTATTAACGGACGTTTTTTAAACTGTGTTGGCATCAATTTTGACGTCGCATGTGTAGGATGTCCACCTGAGTTTATCGGGGTCAAGCTTCATGCATTTGCTATTTCCCGTAGCTCGAGACATTCGCTCGAGATCCACTGACGCGTGTTGAGAAGGCATGTAGCCAAGGTCATTTTGTTAGGTTTTCGCTTAAGCGAACAAAGACGACAATCACCATTTTTTAAATGTTGACCATAGGTTCCCCGATGAGGTCATTAGCACGGGAATGACTCTCTATTACATGTGTATGCCTGCATGTTGCATTTTGCACGTCGCATAGCACTTCACTTTGATTTGACGGCCGCCCCGGCCCGACGAACATTTCACTTCGCTTTGATCGGCCGCCCTAGCCCGGCGAGCAGTTCACTTCGCTTCGAAAGGCCACCCTGGCCCGGCAGGCATCCCACTTCATTTCAATCGGCTTTCCCGAGCCAATTGGCAGGACATTTTAGCTCGACCAGATTCCTCGACCCGGTCGACCAACTACTTGCACTATCATACTGTCTTGCATGTGTATTTGCATCTTAACATATTGTAGTACATATGTATGATTGCATTACTGCACCTTGTCTCGCATTTGTCTAGCTGCATGATTATGATCATATGCTTGAGTTGCATATTTTTTTGGGCTCTTGTCGCCACGGCATGCCTACCATTTACAGGTCATTGTTCTATTGACATACCTCATGGGGTCGCTGTCATCACGGCATGCCTACTCTTTTCGGGTCTTTACCGCCATGGCATCCTACCCTTTACAGGTCACTGCACTCTCGGCATACCTCTTGGGGCCGCTGCCACCACGGCATGTCGATCTTTGTTCGAGTCTCTGCCCCATGGTATACCCATCACTTATGTTTTGACCAATCATTTGCATTAGCATGTTTGCAGGGATAGCGAGCCAGACCCATTAGGAGAGTGATTCACGTGTTGGTCGCGATGCTTTAACGGGCATTGCTTGCCGGGTCGATCCCGATGAGCAATGCAAGTTAAGTCATCGAGATTGACATGAGTATGACTGTGTTAAGAATATATTGAATCTAACTTGTGTCACCTCTCTTCGTGACATCCTTTAGATCTTTCGGATCTTTAGGATGGGGCTGGCATGACGACCCCGTCAAAGGCATATCACACCCAGACTTACCCCACACATAGATACTAGATTGATACACTTGTCGTTGGATGGTGTGTTAGGCTAAGGTTTAGGATGTTATGTAGTATTTTCGACTGCCCTGGCTTATGTTGTGTATTGTGTTGTCTTGCGTTAGTCATGTGTCACCTTCTCGCCTTTTTCGGTGTGCTTGCATGTTTCTTGTGTATTATAATATATTAGAGCGATTTTCTGCAGATGTGGTGTCTATTTACACACTCACACAGGTGCTATTATGAGGGAGCATATAATAATTTCTAATCTTTTGCTTGCAGATGCTCTTTAGTTCCCTCAATTATAAGACATGGCTTGTTATTTTTACAATGCATGGCGTGTTCGCTAACGCTTGTTTTATGCAGGTCAAGTCTTTATTTTCTATTTCAAATGTATTTGATAGAGTCCTAGGAGAGTGTATCGGAAATAAGGTACGGGCACGATTTTCGAGGTGGATGACGCACCGAACCATGTGACGAGGACTAAGAGCAACTCGTGTCTCGTACCTTAAGTCCAAATTTTACATTTTTGTATAGACTTAGAACCGGACATGTATATGCGGAGTCCGACCGCTTTTATTATTTTTCATGAATTATATTGTCGGTTGAGCGACATTTTGCCTTTTTATATATTCTTTTGCGATGATTTACATTTCTTTTTCTTCTGGTGTGTCTTTGCATGTTGGAGTGTTTTATATTTTCTTTCTGTGTATCTGGATATCACGTTCTAATTCTCTCTACCTAAAAATCCTAATAATAAAAGACTAAGATAATCAAAATTTTATAATTAAAACCTTCGAGATTTTTCAAATCAGTATTTACTTTCTGCATGGCTTTCGGGCCGGTTTTAAAAATGGTTCTCATTCATGGCTATAACTCAATCATACTTAATAGAGTCTTCACGCTTAGGAATGTGGTAGATAATTGCATCGTATTTGCATGTCCCGAGAAGTAGCCCCCGTGCTTCTCCAATCTGACTGGCCCAGCATAATCTCGCTTAGGTGGTTGTCTAGCACCCTTAGGGTGTTAGAAGGCTCCGATCCAGACGGGGTGCAAGTCCTCTTGTTTGAGTGTTTCCAGCTTTATAGTTGAACCTCTCTTTCTTGTTCCTTCCTGTGGCATTCTCGTCATTTCGGTGAGTATAAACCCCATCTCTTGGAGCTTCAGCTGATAGTCATGGGATAGAGTCTTGTTCTTTTGACCTTAGGGCTACCGAAATCCCCACGGACGACGAGATTCACGGATTGTTGATCGGGGATCTCTAGTTGTGTTGGGTCGACTACCTTCGCGACCAGGTAGACTTAAGGTCCTAGTGGCTTGGGATGACGGGTCTGTGGTACCTCGACCTCGTACATCTACCTCTTAGGACTTCTCCCCACCTTTGACTCTCTCTACTCCTTTAACTTCGTTGATATCACATTGACGTCTCGATACCGATAAGCTGTCGCCTGTTTGGGATACGACGATTTGTCCTCTGTCATTACGGCCCGGATGTGTTATGACACATCGGGATGCCCCCGTCGAAGTGATTTATGTTTATTTCGTAGGTTTCGTGTGTTGAGGAGCCGCTACCCATTCAGACGTGAGATATTCATCCTCTGTCTGATGGCTTAGCGTGAGTTTCGAAGCATTAGGACCGTCCCATACGAAATAATCACCTTTTGATAACCTACCCTAGAATCATAATAATAAAGTGAAACTTCTCTCATCAAAAGTATTCTTAGGTATTACCCAAGATGTAATTAACCAGTAGGAATACATGTTCCTCTGGGAGACTTATGACCCCAAAACAAAAAATGTTTTTTTTTTGTTCTCTGGTTACGGGTGGCTTATATAGAGATTCTGCTCGTGGAGGTTATTTTCTGAGGTATTTCGATCTGATTCTGTTTGGGTGTATACTCTCGACCGATCACACAAGGATTACCCCTACATAAGCATTCCGTCTCTTTTCTTTTTGATTTGTTTGATTGTTTTGTTGTCGTACGTCATTTTATTATTCGATTCCTCTACTCTTCGCGTTATTCATTTGGTTTTGGAGGGAGATTTATTCGAATAGAGAAATTATACGACGATATATAAATAGACAAGCTGGCAACTCTGAGATCTTAAAAANGATTTAAAGGCGTGAGAATGACATTGTGAAAACTTACATATATATGTAGCTTCAGCTTGATGTGCCAAAAAAGGATGTTTATTTATTCTATCAAGACGTGCTGTGGAATAACAACGCCTACAAGAGAGACCTACATGGGGACTGCAATATTTCCGACGTTCAATGTTGCGGACCAGACTTCATACCACAAAGAACTCGAACTCGAAGCTTCGATAAAGGAAGCTGCAATATTTGACCTTTTTATATATTCTTTTGGGATGTTTTTATTTTTTTTTTCTTCTCGTGTGCCTTTGCATATTGGAACGTTTTATATTGTTTTTTTTCTGTGTATCTGGACCAAACGTTCTATATCTCTCTACCTAAAAATCATAATAATAAAAGACTAAGATAATCAAAATTTTAAGATTAAAACTTTCAAGATTTTTCAAATCAGTCTTTGCTTTATGCATGACATTTGGTCCGGTTTTAAAAATGGTTCGCATGCATGGCTATAACCCAATCATAATTAATAAGTTTTTCACGCTTAGAAATGTGGTAGATAATTGCATCATATTTGCTTGTCCTAAGGAGTAGCCCCCATGCTTCTCCAATCTCACTGGCCTAGCATAATCTTGCTTAGGTGGCTGTCTAGCACGCTTAGAGTGTTAGGAGGCACCCTGATCCAGACGGGGTACAAGTCCTCTTGTTTGAGTGTTTCCAGTTTTGTAGTTGAACCTCCCTTTCTTTTCCTTCCTGTGGCATCATCGTCATTTCAACGGGTATAAGCCCCACCTCTTAGAGCTCCAGCTGGTACTCATGGGATAGATTCTAGTTCCTTTGACCTTAAAGCTACCGAAATCCCCGCAGACAATGTGATTCACGGATTGCTGACCGGGGATCTCTAGTTGTGTTGAGTCCACTACATTCACGACCAGGTAAACTTAAGGTCCTAGTGGCTTGGGATGACGGGTTTGTGGTACCCCGACCTCACTACATCTACCTCTTAGAACTACTTCTCCCCACCTTTGACTACCCCTGTTGAGCCCTCTCTACTCCTTTGACTTCGTTGATATCATATTGACGGCCCGATACCAATAAGCTGTCCCCTGTTTGGGATACGACGATTTATCCTGTCATTACGGTCTGGATGTGCTATGATGCATCGGGATGCCCCCGTTGAAGTGATTTATGTTTATTTCGTAAGTTTCGTGTGTTGAGGAGCCGCTAGCCATTCAGACGTGAGATATTCATCCTTTGTCTGATGGCTTAGTGTGAGTTTCGAAGCATTAGGACCGTCTCATACGAAATAATCACATTTTTATAACCTATACCCCAGAATCATGATAATAAAGTGAAACTTCTTTCATCGAGAGTCTTCTTGTGTATTCCCCAAGATGTAATTAACCAGTAGAAATATGTGTTCCTCTGAGAGACTTATGACCCCATAACAAAAATGTTCTTTTTTTGTTCTCTGGTTACGGGTGGCTTATATAGAGATTCTACTCGATGTTATTTTTCGGGGTATTTCGATCCGATTCTGTTTGGACGTATACTCTCGACCAATCACACAAGGATTACCACTACATAAGCCTTCTGTCTCTTTTCCTTTTGATTTGTTTGTTTGTTGTCGTACGTCATTTTGTTATTCGATTTCTCTCCTCTTCGCGTTATTCATTTGATTTTGGTGGGAGATTTATTCAAATAGAAAAATTATACGACGATATATAAATAGACAAACTGGCGACTCTGAGATCTAAAAATAACCGAGAAAAACACTGAGATTATAATATTTATTAAATTTTATATAATTTTATTTATTTGCTAAATTAAATAATTTTAAAAATACCTCCAAAAAAATTATCATGGGCATTGAACCCATGACCTCAAAGTTANAACACTGAGATTATAATATTTATTAAATTTTATATAATTTTATTTATTTGCTAAATTAAATAATTTTAAAAAATAATTAAACAAATAATAAAATGTTATTCATTTGATTTTAAAAAATTATCATGGGCATTGAACCCATGACCTCAAAGTTAAAAACCTTACACTACCAACTAAGCTAAATGTACTTAGTATTTTTAATTTTATAATATAATAGTAATAACATATAATTTTTCTTAATATATATTTTTTGATAATAAAATCGCCACATCAGCAGGCGATTTTGCTTGCTGACGTGGCCAAGGAAAATCGCCACGTCAGTGGGCAATTTTGCCGCTGACGTGACAAAATCTACAGTTGACGGGACAATTTTGTCTATTTAAAATATTTTATTTTTTAGAATTTTTTTAAAATAATAAATTTATTAAAAAATGCTATTTTAAAAATTTTGCTTTTATGAATTTGTATATATGAGATACTCGATATATAGATGCATAACATATTTTGGCCAAAAAAAACCTTTACACTATCAAAAAGTGATGCGACTGAGCTCATATAAAATTTAATGATTATGTTCGGCTTGAAATATGTTTGAATCAAACCAATTTGTTAATCATGGCTATGCTCGAGATCAAATCTAATGGCTTTAAAGCTCAGCTTGAGTCAAAGTCAAATCAACTCAAGATTAGATCATTAATAACCCTAACATTAATGGATGAAGTGATAAGTGCATGGATGAGGTTACACATGTTTTTATCGATGTCAACAGTTGAGAAGATATCAGATATATGGTACACACACCCTAAAGATTAGATACATCAAATTGTACGTTTTTTGGATAAATATCAGGTTTCATTGACTATTTTTCACTTATAATTTCAACAAATAAGGTATGTTATCTGCCATTTAATGATGTAGGGGATGACCCAAACCAAATTGATGTTGCGTCTTAAGCAGTTTTATTAATAGTTTGGCAGTTTAACCACATTAATTAACCAATGGTATGGTGAGAAAACCTCCTAAGCATTAAGCCACAAGGTCCTTACTGATATAGCTAATATAAGATACTCCTTCAGAATAAACCTTTATAGGCTGGTACTCTCTTAAATTTTAAATAAAATATCAGATTATTTTTGCACGTTTTTGCTAGAGCTCGAATGAGATAAAATTTATGGTTCAATCAATACCGTTGGCGTAAAATCAGCTAATAAATTTTAGTACTGCATAAATAATGTAACCATGATATAAAAAGAGTTTGTATTAGATGAAGATTTCACCAAACAAATGAGCTGAATCATGGATATAATGCAAGAAAGAAAAGAGGAGGCAAATATGTGTTTCACAAGCGAAAACAAAGCAAATAACTATATAGTAATTGGTTCATAGTTGGAAGTAATACCAGGGGCCAACCAGGCTTTTGTAACATTTGAAGGCAATGGAGCAAGCCAAAGTATGTTCCTCAAATTCATGGAATCATCATATATCACTTTGGATCCTGAATCAAAACATGACAGCAAAAATAAAATTGCGTGAAATAGCATATTCTTTTCAGGAATTGAAATATGGAAAAAGGGGAACATTGCTGTGAACCCATGTGACAGACACATTTGCAGTCTAGTTTTCATCACAAAATAACCTGTTTGACAGAATCCCAAATTATAAGGGAACCTTTTCTTTTCATATGCTGGATACTCCCTAGCATGGAACCTGGACATAAATATACCAAGATGCATGAATAAATATTTGTATGTGGAAGCAGAATTTCCAAGCTTATGTGGAAACAGTGTTGCAAACTTCATTTTAGTATAATAAATAATTGTTGAATATACTTTTAAATCTTTGATAAGTATGAGTTAAGAGCAAGAAGATCACAATTTTGCATGCTAGCAAAAAGAAAAATTCATAAAGTTTACAGAAAATTTTAGAGTCCTCTATGGTCAATGCATATCATTACTAAGGCTTTGATGGTAATGCTATGCTACAATTGTGATACATTGTCATGTACCAAATAGATCAGCATTACCCTTTCCTGAGATGGGCCAGTTGTTCTAAAAGTAGGTTACCAGTGATTGAAAAGCCATAGAAGCGGTGCACATGTATTATAATGCTACTATTACACATTTTCCACGGTAATCATGCTCTCGTAATTTATCAGACTGGAAAACACATTACAAAAACAAAGCCTTTATCCTACTAAATAGGTTCGCTACATGAAACTTTTCTGCGCCATTGTGTCCTACTGAGTGTCATATCTTTATTTAATTTCTAATAGATCATGCTCTTGTAATTTATCAGATTGGAAAGCACAATAGGACGAAAAAAAAAAGCATTATCAAACAAAATGTAAGTATAGCTCTATCACTAGGTGTGTAAGCAAGTTGATTCCAGCACGGCACTTGAGCTTGAGCTTCATTAATTAATCAAGAACGAGCTCCAACTGACTTTTATGAGTTTGAGTCGGCTCACAAGCTAGCCTATTTATTATGAAAGAAAGTAAATAATATTAATTCAAATTAGTGTGAATAAAATCACAAATAGACTAAGTAATTAAGAGAAATAATAAGAAAATATTTGATATAAAATGTAAAATATCTTTATTTTAATATTTTTAATAATTTAAAGATAAAATTTTGAATTTTAATATATTATGAGTATATGAAAAGAACAAAAGCAACTCATTGAGAAATTATTGCTCAATGTTAAGTTACAAAGTCAATCAGCATCAACCGTAAGCAACAATGTGGCCCCTGAACAGTGTTATCCTAGATATTTCTCAGATCATAAGCTTGTAATGATATCCTCTAATAAAGTTTACTTCTGTAGATATGTAAAACTAACTATTTGTGAAAGGTTTTTTTTCTCAACTTACAATATACCCAGCCTTCCAGAATCACTGGCAAGGAAAAGATGTCCATGGAACAAGTCATAGCGATTGAGAGACACATTCATACCCACAGAGGGTGCCCGTTCAACAATCAGTTCAAATAAAAATTCGAAGTAAGAGTTCAACTCCTGTTTCAATAATTTAATTTTTTATTTAACTATTTCAACTACAGCAAAGATTTATATATAATCTGTTACGCAAACCTTATTTGCAAAACGATATCCAGTTGGCGTCCTTGTGAGTTCACATTTATCCTTCTTCAAACCCTCAACATCTGGAACCTACGAAATAAAAATCTGGAGAATGAGCCTTTCCCATGTTCCAAAAGGCGAGTACAACCTGAATCTGATCAAAACCAGCAGCCTTATGCAGCTGAGGGTGATTAACGTGTAAAGCAAAGCATGATTAGCAACATAACAAATAATATCCAATCTCACAAGAGGTGCCAGGCCAGCCTTCTGAATAAATCATTTCGCAACCGAGAAACACTTAGGGGTCATTCAGAATCATTTTTGTTTTTTAATTTTTATTTTTACTTTGTTTTGTCTATATTTTGATTTGAAACAAAATATGTTTTATTTGTTTGATTAAGATATCCTTTTTTAGTATTTTCAAAAATACATTAATTTGTTTTTAAAAACAAAAATAAAAACATATAAAAAAATACCAAACAAACATGTTTTTTAAAAACAAAAACAAGAAACAAAAATAAAATTTATCCCGAACATACCCTTAATAAATTTCCTCTGAAACTCAGAGAGTGTGTTGATAAAAGAGTGCATTTCAAGAATTTCCTATGACCAAATAAATAAAAACAAGAACTTTGTGCCAAAATTTGCTGACATAGCTTTACAGTTAAATTTATTTTTAACAAAAATAATGAAAAATATTCACATTAAGGGAAAAAAAAACGTGCAAAATTAAATATTAAACTTTCCATCGCCAAACAATAAAGATAATCAGACACTCAAATTGCCCACAAAAATGAAGTACCATATGTCATGATATAAAAATCTGTTGAACAAAGTTATTACAAGAACTTTTTGCCCAAAACAAAAGGGGCAGAACCAACATCTTTTTTTAGAATGAGCAAATTTATTATATAACTAAATTTATTTAAATAGTACATAATTTAAAACAATGTCAAGTATTTCACTATCAATTGAAAAAAAATACAAACTTTTCAATTCATTTTATATTTTTTGATAATATTATATAAAAATTTCAATAGGAATCAAATTAAATACTTCTTTTTTAACGTAATGTACAAGATATATATTAAGTCAATCATCACTCATTCGACTATATAATCGATATAATAACTTTCATTGCATAAATTATTTTTTAACTATAACAATAATGACTGATAAAGGTAATATCAAGATAATAAGTTTGTAAGCTAGGAAGACACACAATCATTATTCGTCTTAGTTAGTTATTTTGCAAAATCAATAACATCATTAAAATGACAAATCAACGCTATTGTGCATATCAATAATACATGTGGACAGCTTATTCTAAAAAACCATAATCTCAACAATAAAAAAGTCAATAGGATAAAACTCTACAAGACGAATGAATTTTCACTTATCAAAAGCAGATAATAAATCACTTGAGCTTAGAGATGTCACACAAAAAGATAATTCAGCACTTACTTTAAATAAATGATTATTCAGACCTTGAAGTTGCATGTCAATCATAATATAAAACAACTAAACACGATAATATTATAAATTTATTCTTTTTTCACCTATACATCTTGCAATAAGCTTTATAGGTGCATTTCATATGTGAAAGATTAATTTCAAAATTATATTAAAAAAAGATAACTTAACTGATAAAGAGTCTCATCGTCTGTAATCATCAATTTTCTCTCATCATATATAATCCTCGCTTAGATACTTACACCAATTTCATTGTATTCTCAATATTCATATATTTTTTTTTTATAAGAATTGTGATAATTCATTAGTAATTCCCAAAATATCAATCATTAGATGCTTTAAGAAGAACAAATCAAAGGACTTCATTACAAAGATTAAAGCATCTTCAACTAGCTAATGATCATGTTCATGTACATGTTTGCTATCTCAAGTCCTCAAAATACGAATACATATATTTTTATGATGTTAAATAAATTATAAAACTATGAGTTCTAACGAGTGTCATTAGCTTATTGCAAAGTAGTTCCTTTATTTAAATATTGTCCACAAATTAAATCTCTATTTTTTAAGATAAAAAATTATCTTCTTATCTTAAATGGATTTAAAAGCATAAGTCCTCTACAAGAAGCTCCAACAATATTAAGAATTATTGAAATAAATTCAAAAAATATTTTACTTTTCAATAACTTGTTGTTACATTCACCAAAAATAATTGAAGTTGATAAGCAAAATAATTGATATAGTATACTTGAAGGTTATCACAAGAATAAGTGATTTCAAAATTAAACTTGCCTTGCATATTGAATACTTCATTTTAATACTGGCCGCGTATCTAATATGACTTTAATAAATATTTTACTAATATAAATTGAATAATTATCATGAATGCAACTATAATTATTGAGAAAATATGTAATATTGATTAATTTTTCAATAACTTGTTATTTTTTTATCAACATACCTTACAACAAAAAATTATTTAATTATTTATTAATACATCACAAAATACATATATTATAATAAGTATTAAACACTTCTATCTTTCATGATAAAAACTAAGATATTTGATTTTGCAGTTTAACAAAATAATTTTTTGATCTTCTGGAAAGCTAACTATAACATTTTACTAACATTTTCAAATGTAACTTTCTTCATTTTTTCATTATAATTTGTAAGGAAATTAAATAATTCTAAATGATTTCCTCGATTAATTAATTATGATGACAATCACTATTGTAAAAAAAAAAATCGAACATGAGAACTATTATAGTCAATATGATCATCTAATATTTTTTTGTTCCGCTCATCCTAAATCATATAGTAGGAACACTATACATTTGAGGTTTTATTAAATTATCATATTTTTATATTGTCTTATTATAAGCATTATTATGTAATCAATATGAGCTAAAAATTTTTCTTTTTTATTTCAATTTATAAATCATTCGCCAACAAACAAATCTCAAGCTCCTTAAATTATAACTATTCATTAATATTTAACAAAACTTACAATTTTTTTAATGATGCAACCCCTTCAACAATTCGTACTCTGTTTACACTCACTCTTTCATCTTCAATACTAAATTTTAATAAGAAAAAAATTACATCAATAAAAATGATTAAAAATTTCTAACCACACGTCAATAATATAAATATTAAAATGATATATGTGAAGCAAATAAATCATTAACAATCTAATAATTCAATATCAAATAACAAATAAATGCAAATAGAGATAAAAAATAAAAAGGGGCTTACATACAAACCACTCTAAACTATTGAAATTTTATATTTAATAGCTAAAACTTAAATTTTACTTAAATATCACCCAAAATTTACTAACACCCCGAATATACCACTCGACCATTATCCTCTTCCCCTCCATGATGTTGTAGACGTGAGTGAGCACCTCGGCCTCTTACGGCCCTCCACCAGCACAATAAAGACCGCAAAGATACAGAAAAGAGAACATAGAAACCCTATTGCAATACGCCCTACAATGGAAGCTTGTCGATGATGAGATTGTGGGTTTTTCTTGCTGGAATCTAAGCTAGGGTTTGCTTCGCATGCTGAGAGAGCAAAGTGATAGAGATCATAAGTGTTCTTATATCGAAAACAAAGGAAGGTGGTGAGTTGCTCGAGAATCAGGATGCTAAGATAGTTTAATTTGTCGATTTACTTCGGAACTTAGTTGTCTAATTCCTTGTAGGAGAGGTCAAGAAAAATCATGAAGTCATTGTTGTAGAATGTGTGCTACGTGCTTCCTATACAGACTCTGACGAAATTGCGGGTTCAAAAACTGGGAAGACTATTAAGTTTTCCTCGGTTTCCAACTAACTCTAAAAGATTTCTTGATCCCCTGCAGTGGCCCTTCTTGTCACTTTCCAGATAATTTATCTTTTTTTGATAACCACAGCGAAGGAAGAGCTCACACAAAGCAAGGGAGCTCAAACCATACAGAGGGAAGATGTTAGACTAGGAGTATAACTCGCTCACTTCCAGTAAGTCACGAAGGGCAAAAGGATAATAGTTGACTGATATATTCAAGGCTTTAGAAAATTTTGGATGATATTTAAGTAAAATTTAAGTTTTAGATGTTAAATATGGAGAGAATGGGCAGGAGATCCATAAGTTATCATAAGTATAGTTGATTTATGTTTTCTTTCATGCAAAGGAGAATAAGAGAGACTCAAGAGAGAGGTACTACCAAGTTGGCATTCCATGTGAGGAGAGAATGGGTAGGAGAGCAATTGTTGGTTGACGTTCGTCATGAGGAGATAACAGAAGTTTGAGCGGCTTTGTGCCTGGCATGAGAAGAGAGAGTAGAAGAGATCAGTTGCTGACTAGAGTTCGGTGTAACACATGAGGACTAAGAAGAGCATGAGAAGGAGACTACTGAGCGGCTCAATGTGAGGAGAAGAACAAACAAACGTCAAGCTTTAATGGATATGCATGAAAGGCAAAATATTTTCTTGAGAGGGGTGGCAAATAAACAAATTGCACACACTGATTTATGTCTTTTATTTTAACAGGGGTATGATACTAAATTTAAAATAAATAAATAAATAGAAGAAAGTGTGCCTTTACTTTGAAAAATGACAACAAATGTACTTTTTTTTTAAAATATGAATGACACTATATTTTTTGTAAAAAAAAACGATCAAAAGTATATTGTTCTTAAAAACATTCAACAGTGTGTCTGTGTTTTAATAAATGATGAATAGTATGATTTTTTTTAAATAACTGATAGACCACTTATATTTTTTAAAATTTTTCTATCTCTATTTATTTTTATTTGTTGTTTGATATTGAATTACAAGGTTTCCAATGAATTATTTGCCTACCATACATTATTTTAATATTCATTTTCGAATTTTTTGTTTAATAATGAATCGTTAATTGAAGAATAAAAAATTAAAATAAATTGATATTAATAATCTTCTGGCTAACCATAGACTTCATTATTTGATTTGAAATTATGATATTCATGGCAAGAATAGAATACAAAAAGCAAATTTAGTGAAGGGACCATCGGCTAAAAAATTATAATTTTTTCCAAATTATAATAAGTAATATCACATGAAATTTTAATTCACAATAGTTTGATGAGCAAAAATATAATTAGAATATAGCGTACAAAAAGAATGCAATATAGTGTCTATATTACTACTTATTTAAGCCTAAAAAATAATTCGCTAAGTCAAGGGGGTGAAGATTCATTTGTTGGCAAATAATCTAACAATTAAAAGAGAAAAAAATAGCACATGTTAATGAGCATAACAATGCATACAATAAGACAAGATCAAAATATGATAATCTAATAAAGCCTTAAGTACACAAAATGATCCTAATATTTAATTAAGCAATAATAGGAAAATAAAAAAATATAAAATTAAGTTGATTGTAACAGTTGATTGTGCTCCTTTTCTTCTACGATAAAAATGATTATTTCATGATCATCATGAATCTTAAGAATTAATTAACCAAAAAAAATTAATTGAAACAACATTATTTTCTTACAAATCATAATAAAGAAGTAAATAAAATTATATTTAAACATTTATTTCACTGATGGTTCAAAATGATATTGTTAATCTGCAGTAGTTGAAATAACGATCTCTAAAATAAAAGATAGAGGTGATTCATACATCTCTATAATAGAGGATAAGTATTACCTAATATCAATAAAAAACAACTAGTTGTCACAATGAGTTATGTTAATAAAAAAAAGATAAATTTTTAAAATACTTATTAATATCAAATATATTTCATCAACAAATGTAGTTGTACTCAAGACAGTTCTTGAATTTCTATTAAAAAAATATTCATTAAATTTACAAAGGATACATGACCATTATTATGATAAAGCAACTAATATGCAAGGAAAATAATGATTAAAAAGTATTTATGCTTAAAATATTTCTCAAATATATTATATTTATTATTTTGTTTATCAACTTCAATTATGTTTGGTGATTTTAACAAAAAAAGCATTAACAAAAAAACATATTTTTTAATTTGTTTTGAATATTTTGAATGCAGTAAAGTTTCTTGTAAGAGAATTGATGCTCTTAAAATCATTCATATAATTTTTTTTTTACATATTATGTATGAAAATTCAATTAGTGGTCATGATCTAAATTAAAAAAAATATTTTGTAAAAAGTTAGCGACATATGTGAGAACTCACATTTCATACTTTAATTAGCTTTATAAAAATATATGCATACCACTTAAATATTTAAAATAGTAAATGGGACGAAATACATTATCATCAATCGACTTAACTAGTACTTTAATTGTTATAAATAAATCTTTAGAGTATGTCTTCATAATGTATTTAACAATAAATATTTTGAGAATTTTAAATTAATTGCCAGAATCTTTAAACAAAAAATCAGAACATTAAGAATACAATGAAACTACTGTAAGTATTCAAACAATGGTTAGAGATGATGAATGATAATAGATGAGATTCTTTATTACATGAAGTGTTATATCTTTGCATTATTTTTTAAAGCGATGTTCTAGATATAAACTGCATTTACAAGGCTCATTATTGATTAATACGAAGAGGTAACCAAAAAAAAAACAAATTTACATTCTTATCGTGTTAAATTATTTTACACTGCAATTGACATGCAATTTCAAGAGCTGAATAATCATTTCTCTGAAACAAGTTTTGTGTTACTTCTTTCTATAACGTTTCTAAATACATGAGATTTATTCTTTATTTTGAAAAGTGAAAATAAATTCATGTTACAAAATTATATCATAACGATTTTCTTATTGTTTAAATTGTGATATTATAGCATTGGTTATTCACTTATATTATCGATATGTGCAACAATACTAATTTATCATCTTTAAATGATCATTCTGATCTTGTAAAATGACTAACTAAGATGAAAATGGACTATGTATAAATTTATTTTTAGAAGTTTGATATCTTGATATTAATTTTACAGGTCAACTACATTTGCAAATGTACATTCTAAAATAAAAATCATCAAAAATAAATTATATAGTCAAATGAATGATGACTTACGTAATGAATGACTTGAATCTATTGAAAAAAAATCGTTTGATTCATAATAAAACTATTATGCAATATTATAAGAGAATAAAAAATAGATTGAAAAGTTCATAATATTGTTCAATCAATTAATAATGATAAAATACAAGATTTTAATTTATTTTATTTTTTTTTAATTCATTTTTTTATATAATAAATTTGCTTGCCTAAAAAAAGAGATTGGTGCTGCCCCTCATCTTTTTGTCAACATTATAAGATAAAAATGATTTACTACCAACACTCATTAATCACTGAATTGCTTATAAAAAAGATAGATGTTTTGAAACATAATAAGAGACATCACGCCCCAAAAGCNTGTCAACATTATAAGATAAAAATGATTTACTACCAACACTCATTAATCACTGAATTGCTTATAAAAAAGATATATGTTTTGAAACATAATAAGAGACATCACGCCCCAAAAGTNTAGATTGAAAAGTTCATAATATTGTTCAATCAATTAATAATGATAAAATACAAGATTTTAATTTATTTTATTATTTTTCAATTCATTTTTTTATATAATAAATTTACTTGCCTAAAAAAAGAGATTGGTGCTACCCCGCATCTTTTTGTCAACATTATAAGAGAAAAATGATTTACTACCAACACTCATTAATCACTGAATTGCTTATAAAAAAGAAATATGTTTTGAAACATAATAAGAGACATCAAGCCCTAAAAGCAAAGTATTAAAACTAACGTATAAGTCAAACTTTATGCCCTAATTCACACCAATATTTACCATTCTCCTCAATTAAATGCTGAAAAAAAGTTAGCCAAAACAGAAATTGCATCAAACTATGATTCTATTCACCAGCAGCTTTGTTGGATCCAACGCCCGCTGGATAGTGGCAGGATCCCCGCCGGAGTCAACGGCAAGGCGAGCGAGCTCCATTNAAAACAGAAATTGCATCAAACTATGATTCTATTCACCAGCAGCTTTGTTGGATCCAACGCCCGCTGGATAGTAGCAGGATCCCCGCCGGAGTCAACGGCAAGGCGAGCGAGCTCCATCACCGGCGTCGGTGGCCACCAGACCATATTATTCTCCTCAACCAGCTCCCTTCTTCTAAGCTGTTCCGATATCGTCTGCCTTCTCTTCAAGGAATCGGAAGCTGGAGGGACGAGAAATCGGAGGCAAGATCTAAGCTGTCGCGCCTCGTCTTGGGGGATTCGACCGGCATCCTTCCTGCTTCCAAAGAGAGAGAGCAGGTCTGCAGCGATGTTGTGGGAAGAAGTCGAAAGATGCGGCGAGGGGGAGGAGCGAGAGGAAAATGACTTCAGGGAAAGATTAGTCGGGAATTTGGGGAGAATGGAGAGCGGGGTGTGCGAAGAGGAGGAGAAGGCTAGGGAGAAGGAGAAGGCAATGGCGAATGCAATTTTGGGGGTAAGAGATGAGGTGCTTGGCATCACGCCCATCTTCTTCTCCTTCCTTCGCTACAGCGATCGCCATTAGCCAGTGATGGGGATAAAGCAAGACGTTTGGTCTGGAACGACATGAAGGGGGAATAATAAAATAACAGGGATTTTGGTAGTGTCACGACTGAAAAAGACCTAATTATCTCTAAACTTATTTGGTGTGGAGTGTATAATATATTAATTTGATTAAACATGTATAGCACTATAATGATTTGTTTAACGATATAAATCAATTAGTAAGAGTTAATTTAATTTTTTTATTATTAATAATATTAATAGTTTATTGATAATATATGAAACTAATTAATCATTAATTAAATTTTATTTAGATTAATTGCATGTTAATTAAAATTTTTACTTGTTAATTATTACAATTGAACTATAATCAGTATAATATAATATTTTCTGATTAAAGATAGATTAAATTATTGATAACATTATTATATGTTAAATCAAATTAAACTTTTAAAAATCATACTTACTAAATTATAAAGTTAAACTAAAAAAATTAGTTAACCAAATTTGTTCCAATTTAATTACTTTATATTTTTCTTATTACCTTAATTAACTTTGGGGAAGTTTATGTACACAGCTGAAAAGAAAGGCTGAATTCTTAATTCAAAATGACTTGTTAATCATGATGAGCTTATAAGTCATCATTATCTTATGTATTGGTGTTGATCGGTGTGCAACCAATTTGTATGGTTAATTTTCTGTCATTTTTCTTATGTTGTAAAACAATTTATTAGCTCGGGTTATGATAATGTTATATTTTTACTTCATCTTATGTATTTGTGTCAGTCGGTGTGTTTTGTATTTCAAAGACTACTGTCTTTCTTCTTCCATTTAGGTTGTTGAATAGTTTATTAGTTTGGGATACGATGATGGTGCACTTTTGTTTCATTTTGGTTTCTTATTGTACAACTTGGGATTGATATGTCGATGATTTGGTTATGATAATATTGTTTATTATTTGAGAATTGATACTGTTGTGCAATGCATATTGAAAAATATCTGACAATTTACTTGATATTATTGTCAGCTTACTCACTCATTGTTAGTGGTAACAGGCTAACAACTTACTTGTTGTGAAATGTAATTCATGTTGAAGGAAATAGTACAACTAAACTGATAATTTTGTGAAGAGTTGTGATTTTTTAATTGGATATGGATCATTGTAATGCTTGTATATGGATCATGATAATTGGTGAAGAGACTTTTCGGTGTTATGATTAGTTTTTTTATGTAAAAATACTACATTTCATGGTTAAAATGATGCATATAAGAATTGACATTCTTTTTCAATTGTTATTATTTGATATTTTACATTGTTAAAAAATTTATATTTTAGTTGAAAAACAATTGCATCCAGGTTCAGATTTTGAAAGTGAAACTAAAGAACAACTTGAGCTTGCAATCACTCTTACTTGTTTTGATGGTTATAATAAGCGTTATCTTGTCAAAGAGCAATGTCGAACTTCAAGTCTTCAAGGTCTCGAGCACATAGTTGAAGTACTGAGAGGGCATTCGTCTTGATGCATTGAAAAGTATAGAAAGGAACTTTAGAAAGGAACTTCAAGGTTTCTTGAATTCATCTATTATAATAAAGAAAAAATATCATATGAAAGACTCGAAATAGTAGGTCTTGGAGGATAAACTCGTAATAATTATGTTAATGTAATTGCATAATACATGTTGTGGTTGTTGAAATATTTTAATATTCATTGGAGACAATCTCACAACATTAAAAAAAGAATTTGAGGGCAATCTATCACTTAGGCATTGAGATAATTGTTTCTCTATCATTTTAGATATATGATTCCTCTTAAAATCAAGTATAATCTAAAGTGTTATGATTTTTAAGGTATGTTAGAAATTAAAAAATTTATTCATTTGTTTTGAATTATGATTGTTAATTTATATAAGTTTAATGCAAATGATTATATAGAAGCTATTGATGAAGCACATGTTGTTGATGAAGCACATGTTACTGCACAAGTATCTAAAGATGATCAATTTTCATATCAAGGAAAACATAAAGATCAACTCAAAAAAAAATGTGTGCATGTGGATTTGACATGATATTTATATATATTATATAGTTAGAAGGAAACAATGTGATGCAAGAATATATTTAGAATGTGTATCAAATCATCAATTAAGTTTTTTATTATCACCACAAGGTATATTAATTTCATTTTTATCAAGTTATTTTAAAGTTATTAAATGATATGCTGACATGTTAGGCTTCTTATAACCATACAAAGGAATATGATATCATTTATGTGATTATCATGAGGGCACTCAACCTCAAAGACAATAAGAATTCTTTAATTATAGTCATTCTTCTTTAAGACATACTATTGAATGATGCTTTTAAATTTTAAAGCAAGATACATGACTTTATTTCATGGTTGTGTTGCATTAACTTGGGTTAGTCATTAGTTTATTACTTTTTTATGTTTATCTTACAATGTTATCAATGTAATATTGGATTTTCTTATATTAATGTTTTAAGCTCATTTGCCTTATTATCCAACATACTTTTTATTTTGGTGTGAAACCTTATAAGTTAATGTTTTGCTGAAAAGACAGTNCATACAAGTTTGTAGGCCTCACAAGAAGTCATGATGGGCTCTTGCAAACTAAGAACTTGATGACAATGCATGGGATTGTTTAGTGGGCAACAAAAAAGAGTGCATTGTANATATAAATGTAAAAAAATAAGTTTTAGTGACATATATGTAAATACATAAGAAATAAAAGATTTAAATGTAAAAGACCCTTATGCTTAAATATTTTAAAATAAGTATTTTTTTATAAATGCAAAATTTATAACTAAACATGGTTTTTGTCTTTTATTTTTAAAACATAAAAATTATAACAATACCAAACGTGTTTTAAAAAAAAACATAAAAAAAATAAATCAAACTAAAAATAAAAACAAAAACCAAAATATAGAAAGTGATACCAAACTAACCCTTAGGAAGTCACAGCGAAAGGTCATACAAGTTTGTAGGCCTCACAAGAAGTCATGATGGGCTCTTGCAAACTAAGAACTTGATGACAATGCATGGGATTGTTTAGTGGGCAACAAAAAAGAGTGCATTGTATTTTTTTTTTTTGTAGTAGTATTAGAAATTCATGCTTTTGATGAGAAGAACAACAAATGCATTGTAAAATTACAATGCATTTGAAATTTATTCTCTAACTTAATTTCAATGCACATGAAATTCATTGAAATTGAGTGATTTTTAAATACACTGTTTTGCATAAAATGTCTCTAGTTGCAGCCATACCCTCACCCCTTTACACCTCCTCAACTCCATCATCGGACACCTTACCATTGCAATCACTTCCAACCAATACTCACCATCAACCGTATTTTATATTGAATTTGTTTTTCTTCAACCCAAATAGAAAAATATTAAACCTTGCATTTATTTTGCATTGAACAAAATAATTCTAAATTGTTTAAGAGAAAATACATTACTTTACATAACATATTTTAGCAAACCAAACAACCCATAATGAATCAAAGATGTGAGTCAAAACATGGTTGAAATAGATTTTAAATTATATGAGATTTTCTTTGTCCTTTTTGACCATTTGAGAATATTAAGCTAAAATTAGACTAAGTCTCACATTAAATTTGCGACCATAAAAGCCACTACGTTAGTTAAGGTTATTTAAAATTTGTAGAGATAGTGTTAGATAAATTTATTTCAAATTTGTTAACAAATTCTATTTAGGGTCCATTTAGGAGCCCGTTTCTTCGGTTTCTCGTTTTTGGAACAGAGAATGACACATTGGGAGCTACTTATCACGTGAGTTTCACGGACAGAGGGTTGTGGATCGGCGAATGTCGAAATAGAAGGGGAGCTTCGCGTTCCGCAAAGGGAGTTCCATTGCGATTGGTTTTTGACGTTGTTGCCCCTTCCCAAATCATGTAGTCCCAGTACCATATCCCCGCATATAGCCATCTCTCCTCTCCTCGTTTGTCACATGTTTCATTAGGGCTGAAACTCGGTTGCGCTCGTCTCCCTCTGTTGTCGATGTCATCGACTTGCTGCCTATCTCCGGTGATTTTTTGTAGTTTATATTTCTCTCTGCTTTGTTGTCTCGTTCGATTTGTGTGTTTCTCTTCTGCATTCGATTACATTGGCTCACAAGATTACAAGCATCTATTTCCCTAATGATCAATCAGGAGAAGTTATGGGACGAAAAATATATGAGCATTATTTTAAAGTCTCTCTGAAAATATTTTATGGAGTTGTTTTTGATATGTATGGTTCCCTTTTTTTATCAAATTGCATGTGTTTTTGTTAGCATCATCTTTAGTTATCCTGATCAACCAATATAACTTATAGAATAAAATATAAATGAACATTGTTTTTTAAATTTCTTTAAGAATTTTGTGTGGACTTGTTCTGCATATGCATGCATTAATGTTAACCGGTCAACTTTCTTACTCTCTCATATGCATATGTCTAGAGAAACATTTTGAGGGAGAATTTTGAGCACTGGTTCGACCGAAGATGGCATTGTACATCGATGGGAATTCCACCACTAGGAAATTCTCTGTGTTGGTGAACTATTTTTGTTCTTCTTCCACGTAAGAGCCTCCCAATGAGCTTAGAGCCTTCTCTCATTCTTCCCCCATCTCCATGCACATGACCATGGAAACTTGCACATTGTTATCCACTGCTCAAATCTCACTAAGATTCCTCTAAGACTTCCCTGAGGAGCCGCCCATGCTTTTCCAATCCTCACAAAGCTCTCTCATGGCCTTCCATGGCTACTTAGNAATCGGAAGCTGGAGGGACGAGAAATCGGAGGCAAGATCTAAGCTGTCGCGCCTCGTCTTGGGGGATTCGACTGGCATCCTTCCTGCTTCCAAAGAGAGAGAGAAGGTCTGCAGCAATATTCTGGGAAGAAGTCGAAAAATGAGGCGAGGGGGAGGAGCGAGAGGAAAATGACTTCAGGGAAAGATTAGTCGGGAATTTGGGGAGAATGGGGAGGGGGGTGTGCGAAGAGGAGGAGAAGGCAAGGGAGAAGGAGAAGGCAATGGCGAATGCAAGTTTGGGGGTAAGAGATGAGGGGCTTGGCATCACGCCCATCTTCTTCTCCTTCCTTCGCTACAGCTNTGACTTCAGGGAAAGATTAGTCGGGAATTTGGGGAGAATGGGGAGGGGGGTGTGCGAAGAGGAGGAGAAGGCTAGGGAGAAGGAGAAGGCAATGGCGAATGCAAGTTTGGAGGTAAGAGATGAGGGGCTTGGCATCACGCCCATCTTCTTCTCCTTCCTTCGCTACAGCGATCGCCATTAGCCAGTGATGGGGATAAAGCAAGAGGTTTGGTGTGGAACGACATGAAGGGGGAATAATGAAATAACAGGGATTTTGGTAGCGTCACGACTGAAAAAGACCTAATTATCTCTAAACTTATTTGGTGTGGAGTGTATTGCACTATAATGATTTGCTTAATGATATAAATTAATTAGTGCGAGTTAATTTAATTTTATTATTAATAATAATATTAATATTTTATTGATAATATATGAAACTAATTAATCACAAATTAAATTTTATTTAGATTAATTGCATGTTAATTAAATTTTTTATTTGTTAATTATTACAATTGAACTATAATTAGTATAATATAATATTTTCTAATTAAAGATAGATTAAATTATTGCAAACATTATTATATGTTAAATCAAATTAAACTTTTAAAAATCTTACTTAATAAATTATAATGTTAAACTAAAAAAATTAGTTAACCAAATTTGTTCCAATTTAATTACTTAATATTTTTCTTTTTACCTTTACTAACTTTGGGGAAATTTACATACATAGTGGAAATGGAAGGCTGAATTCTTAATTCGAAATGACTTGTTAATCATGATGAAGCTTATAAGTCATCATTATCTTATGTATTGGTGCTGATCGGTGTGCAACCAATTTCTATGGCTAATTTTCTGTCATTTTTCTTATGTTGTAAAACAATTTATTAGTTCGGGTTATGATAATGTTACATTTTTTACTTCATCTTATGTATTTGTGTCAGTCAGTGTGTTTTGTATTTCAAATACTACTGCCTTTCTTCTTTCATTTATGTTGTTGAATAGTTTATTAGTTTGGGATATGATGATGGTGCACTTTTGTTTCATTTTGGTTTCTTATTGTACAAGCTTGGGATTGATATGTCGATGATTTGGTTATGATAATATAGTTTATTATTTGAGAATTGATATTGTTGTACAATGCATACTGAAAAATATCTGACAATTTACTTGATATTATTGTTAGCTTACTCATTGTTAGTGGTAACAGGCTAACAACTTACTTGTTGTGAAATGTAATTCATGTTGAAGGAAATAGTACAACTAAACTGATAATTTTGTGAAGAGTTGTGATTTTTTAATTGGATATGGATCATTGTAATGCTTGTATATGGATCATGATAATTGGTGAAGAGACTTTTCGGTGTTATGATTAGTTTTTTTATGTAAAAATACTACATTTCATGGTTAAAATGATGCATATAAGAATTGACATTCTTTTTCAATTGTTATTATTTGATATTTTACATTGTTGAAAATTTTATATTTTAGATGAAAAACAATTGGATCCAGGTTCAGATTTTGAAAGTGAAACTAAAGAAGAACTTGAGCTTGCAATCACTCTTACTTGTTTTGATGGTTATAATAAGAGTTATCTTGTCAAAGAGCAATGTCGAACTTCAAGTCTTCAAGGTCTCGAGCACGTAGTTGAAGTACTGCGAGGGCATTCGGCTTGATGCATTGAAAATTATAGAAAGGAACTTCAAGATTTCTTGAATTCATCTATTATGTTAAAGAAAAAATATCATATGAAAGACTCGAAATAGTTGGTCTTGGAAGATAAACTCGTAATAATTATGTTAATGTAATTGCATAATAAATGTTGTGGTTGTTGAAATATTTTAATATTCATTGGAGACAATCTCACAACATTATAAAAAGAATTTGAAGGCAATCTATCACTTAGGCATTGAGATAATTGTTTCTCTACCATTTTAGATATATGATTCCTCTTAAGATCAAGTATAATCTAAAGTGTTATCATTTTTAAGGCATGTTAGAAATTTAAAAAAAAAATCATTTGTTTTGAATTATAATTGTTAATTTATATAAGTTTAATGAATATGATTATATAGAAGTTATTGATGAAGCACTTGTTGTTGATGAAGCACATGTTACTGCACACGTATCTAAAGATGATCAAATTTCATATCAAGGAAAACATAAAGATCAACTCAAAATATAATGTGTGCAGGTGGATTTGACATGATATTTATATATATTATATAGTTAGAAGGAAACATTGAATGATGCAAGAATATATTTAGAATGTGTATCAAATCATCAATTAAGTCTTTTGTTATCACAACAAGGGATATTAATTTCATTTTTACCAAGTTATTTTAAAGTTATTAAATGATATTTTAAGGAGTTATATGTGTTTGTATGTGTGTGTGTGTTTGTGTTTTCAAACAGAAAAATATTACCTAGTTGATTCAGGATATGCTAACATGTTAGGCTTCTTATCACCATACAGAGAAATACAGTATCATTTATGTGATTATCATGAGGGCACGCAACCTCAAAGATAATAAGAATTATTTCATTATAGTCATTCTTCTTTAAGACACATGACTTTATTTCAGTTGTGCTGCAATAACTTCGGTTAGTCATTAGTTTATCACTTTTTTTATGTTTATCTTACAATGTTATCAATATAATATTGGATTTTCTTATGTTAATGTTTTAAGCTCATTTGCCTTATTATCCAACATACTTGTTATTTTGGTGTGAAACCTCATAAGTTAATGTTTTGCTGAAAAGACCGTATCCTTGGATGTGATGAGTTTGATATTATTGTTATAACATTATTACTATATATATATATATATATATATATATATATATATCATATCTTAATCAGATTGTTTTCAATGAGTTTTTGTGTCTTGAGCTCTAACACACGGTTCAACAATTGTTTGGCCTACTTGATCCAAATTCAAAGCTATTTCAGTATAAAATTCACATTTACAGGGTCGGTTGTGATAAGAAAGGGTTGGGTGGTACAAATGTAAAAAAATAAGTTTTAGTGACATATATGTAAATACATAAGAAATAAAAGATTTAAATGTAAATGACCCTTATGCTTAAATATTTTAAAATAAGTAATTTCTTATAAATGCAAAATTTATAACTAAACATGTTTTTTGTCTTTTATTTTTAAAACATAAAAATTATAACAATATCAAACGTGTTTTAAAAAAACATAAAAAAAAAAAACAAATCAAACTAAAAATAAAAACAAAAACCAAAAAAATAGAAATTGATACCAAACAGACTCTTAGGAAGTCACAGCCAAAGGTCATAGAAGTTTGTAGGCCTCACAAGAAGTCATGATGGGCTCTTGCAAACTAAGAACTTGATGACAATGCATGGGATTGTTTAGTCGGCAACAAAAAAGAGTGCATTGTATTTTTTTGTAGTAGTATTAGAAATTCATGATTTTGATGAGAAGAACAACAAATGCATTGTAAAATTACAATGCATTTGAAATTTATTTAATAACTTAATTTCAATGCATATGAAATTCATTGAAATTGAGTGATTTTTAAATACACTGTTTTGCATAAAATGTCTCTTGTTGCAGTCATACCTCCGCCCCTTTACCCCTCCTCAACTCTATCATCGGACACCTGACCATCAATTGCAATCACTTCCAACCACTAGTCATCATCAACCGTATTTTATATTGAATTCGTTTTTCTTCAACCTAAATAGAAAAATATTAAATCTTGCATGTATTTTGCATTGAACAAAATAATTCTAAAGTGTTTAAGAGAAAATACATTACTTTTACATAACATATTTTAGCAAACCAAACAACCCATAGTGAATCAAGGATGTGAGTCAAAACATGGTTGAAATAGATTTTAAATTATATGAGATTTTCTTTGTCCATTTTGACCATTTGAGAATATTAAGCTAAAATTAGACTAAGTCTCACATTAAATTTGCGACCATAAAAGCCACTAAGTTACTTAAGGTTTTTTAAAATTTGTAGAGATAGTGTTAGATAAATTTATTTCAAATTTGTTTACAAATTCTATTTAGGGTCCATTTAGGAGCCCGTTTTCGGTTTCTCGTTTTTGGAACAGAGAATGACACATTGGGAGCTACTTATCACGTGAGTTTCACGGACTGAGGGTTGTGGATCGGCGAATGTCGAAACAAAAGGGGAGCTTCGCGTTCCGCGAAGGGAGTTCCATTGCGATTGGTTTTTGACGTCATTGCCCCTTCCCAAATCATGTAGTCCCGGTACCATATCCCCGCATATAGCCATCTCTCCTCTCCTCGTTTGTTTAGGGTTTCATTAGGGCTGAAACTCGGTTGCGCTCGTCTCTCTCTGTTGTCGATGTCATCGACTTGCTGCCTATCTCCGGTGATTTTTTGTAGTTTATATTTCTCTCTGCTTTGTTGTCTCGTTCGATTTGTGTGTTTCTCTTCTGCATTCGATTACATTGGCTCACAAGATTACAAGCATCTATTTCCCTGATGATCAATCAGGAGAAGTTATGGGACGAAAAATATATGAGCACTATTTTAAAGTCTCTCTGAAAATATTTTATGGAGTTGTTTTTGATATTTATGGTTCCCTTTTTTTATCAAATTGCATGTGTTTTTGTTAGCGTCATCTTTAGTTATCCTGATCAACCAATATAACTTATAGAATAAAATATAAATGAACATTTTTTTTTTCTATTTCTTTAAGAATTTTGTGTGGACTTGTTTTGCATATGCATGCATTAATGTTAACCGATCAATTTTCTTACTCTCTCATATGCATATGTCTAGAGAAACATTTTGAGGGAGAATTTTGAGCACTGGTTCGACCGAAGATGGCATTGTACATCGATGGGAATTCCACCACTAGGAAATTCTCTGTGTTGGTGAACTATTTTCGTTCTCCCTCCACGTAAGAGCCTCCCAATGAGCTTAGAGCCTTCTCCCATTCTTCCCCCATTTCCATGCACACGACCATGGAAACTTGCACATTGTTATCCACAGCTCAAATCTCACTGAGATTCCTCTAAGACTTCTCTGAGGAGCCGCCCATGCTTTTCCAATCCTCACAAAGCTCTCACATGGCCTTCCATGGCTACTTATGGAGGGAACCCGAGAGCTTCAACACACTACCATACTCCCTACCTAGCCTCCTAAATCATTGCCTCTCAACAGAGAAAATCTCCCTCTTGGCCTAAAAAACTAATCCCCCATTTCCTCAGGTCAGCAACTTCTTTGGAAAACCATAATTTCCCAACCCTAAACCGGGACAACTTTCTGTCTCGACATGAACTCTTTCAAAACTCTCTCAATCGAAATTAAGACTTCCCGAGCTCTCTAACCCATACAAACACCAGCCCGAGCCAAGTCTAGCTTATAACTAAGGCCAATTTCATTCCAAATTGAAGCAAGGAGGAGGTTCGCAATGTCAAGCTGAAGCCCTTTGTCAAGCCCAATCGAGGCCACACCTCTTGGGATAAGTATGGATCAAAATCTCCAAAATTTGTTTCAGGATTGGTCTTTTATAGAAGAAATGAACACACAATGCCTAATAAACCGTATAAATATGTTCGTCTAACTTAGATGAAGCTTTAAGAACAAATCCCGAGTGATTTCATGGAAACATGAGAGATTAAATAAATATGATCGTGGGCATCAAAAGAAAGAATGGATGAGAATGTCGACAAAAAGGAATGATTGAGTGATAAATGTTTAATTTTTANCCCAACCCTAAACCGGGACAACTTTCTGTCTCGACATGAACTCTTTCAAAACTCTCTCAATCGAAATTAAGAATTCCCGAGCTCTCTAACCCATACAAACACCAGCCCGATCCAAGTCTAGCTTATAACTAAGGCCAATTTCATTCCAAATTGAAGCAAGGAAGAGGTTCGCAATGTCAAGCTGAAGCCCTTTGTCAAGCCCAATCGAGGCCACACCTCTTGGGATAAAGTATGGATCAAAATCTCCAAAATTTGTTTCAGGATTGGTCTTTTATAAAAGAAATGAACACACAATGCCTAATAAACCGTATAAATATGTTCGTCTAACTTAGATTAAGCTTTAAGAACAAATCCCGAGTGATTTCATGGAGAAATGAGAGATTATATAAATATGATCGTGGGCATCAAAGGAAAGAATGGATGAGAATGTCGACAAAAAGGAATGATTGAGTGATAAATGTTTAATTTTTTAAAATTTATAGTTAAATTTTGGCTTTTTTGTAAAGCATATATAGCATTAGGAAACATTTTTTTAATCATCTGATTGAAATCAAACTTGGCCAAGCATTTGTCCTTTAGCGGACCAACCCAAATAGATGCTAAACAACGCAATAATTTTCCTTCTTGATTTTGAAATTTAAATGATAAATTGATTAGAAAGAAGATAAAACTGATGCAATTTTACTTCCAAAACACCGTAGCATTAATCCAATTCCATGTACACTATTCCAAAAATTGGGGAGGAGGGGAGATAATAATAAAGAGCTTTACAGAGTTTTAACAATTGTAATAAGTCCTTACGATAAATTTAATAGGCAAAAAACTATTTATTTTAATGTCAACTATTAAAATGTATGCTTGCAATNTTAGAAAGAAGATAAAACTGATGCAATTTTACTTCCAAAACACCGTAGCATTAATCCAATTCCATGTACACTGTTCCAAAAATTGGGGAGAAGAGGGGAGAGAATAATAAAGAGCTTTACAGAATTTTAACAATTGTAACAAGTCCTTACGATAAATTTAATATGCAAAAAACTATTTATTTTAATGTCAAATATTAAAATGTATGTTTGCAACCTCTCGAAGAATTAGAGTTATAATATTTCACTTTTACATTTGAACAAAGAATTGTCTATTGATAAAAATAAGCAAGACTAACATTCATTAAACTTACCCAATCCCTTGAATGAGAAGCATTAGGAGAAGGTAAGAGATTGAAAGCATGATGAAGGGCTACAACTTTGAGGGCGTGAAAAAAATAGCACATAAGATACCAAGATCACGACATGCAATGAAGTAAGACACAAATTATAATGAGATGAAATGAATATGTGCATTTAATTACGTAAAATTCTTTTTAATGTCATGAAAAAGGATATGCAAGCATTAAGACAAACTTAAATGCCTAGCATTGTGATGCTACCAAAATGACATCGAGGAGCTTAGCTTTAGGGTTTTAATCAAAGGAATGGCTTTGCACTGCTGCAATAGTGCTTTNTAATTACGTAAAATTCTTTTTGATGTCATGAAAAAGGATATGCAAGCATTAAGACAAACTTAAATGCCTAGCTTTGTGATGCTACCAAGATGACATCGAGGAGGTTAGCTTTAGGGTTTTAATCAAAGGAATGGCTTTGCACTGCTGCAATAGTGCTGCTAAAGCGCTAAACACTCTAATTTGTATTCCACTCTATTATATGTATAGCATAATGTGCGAACTAGTTCACTAAGTTTAACAACTAATATATATATATATATATATATATAGCTTAGTAAACTAGTTCATGATTGAAGAATAAACTTATCAAATTTACAACTTCGTAAGCATAAACCCGAACCAATTCACAATAGATGGACTTGATAAAAAAAAAATATAGTCAACTCAAAGAGGCTGCATTACGGTGCCTATGACTCCTTTATACTAGGATGATATAGGGAATAACCCCTTGGCACAACATGTTGTAGAGCCACGATACTAAAGAAAGGATTCTATTTGAATCACTCAGAAAATAGAAAGATAGAATAGAAAAATAACCTATCCTAATAGTCTTTACTAAGTACACAAATCTAGACTTAAGTCTCTATAACAAACTTTAGAAGATTTAGAGGGATAGAAAATCTAGAGAAAGGAGAAAAACTTACGTATGTAGGATTTAAGTTAATCTCTAATTTTCTAAGCTCCATTTTAGAAAAGTGCACAAAACTAAGGATGAAGAACCTCTAGCAACTTGGATTATCCTTCCTTCTTCTATTTCATCTTTAACACATAATTCTCTCAAGCTTTAAAGTCCTTCTATTTAATTTTTTACATGAAAAACCTAAATAGAAAAGGTCCCCAAAAAATGCCAAAGACCCCCCTCATCTCTTTCTTGGATTCCTCTAGAAGCTTGCCTACTCTCCCCTCTATTTTGACCATCACCTTGCTACCGATCCTTGATATTTTTTCCTGGGCAATGTGAGGATAGGTTTTAATATTTTTGGTTTTGGACGGTGAGGATGCAACACTTTGACCCACCATATGATGATAAAGCAAACAACTATTCATGAGTGTTGTGATGTTGCAGCTACAAAGGAAATCAACTCTCAAAATAGATAGCTTAGCACATATGGCCTGGACACAAGCTCATTGACACCCTTTATAATGATGAAGCTTCGCCTAGTGTGGCACTGCAACAACTATTCATTGAGTGAAATGAGATTATCCAATGACATTTTAACTAATACATAACCACAGGAGCATGAAGCTCAACTTCAAGATGTCAAAAATATATTCCATTTATAAGTGTACCAAAAAACAATGCCAACATCCTAATTATATCACATAAAAATTCAAATTCAAACATTAATAATAACAAATAAATAAACTTAAACCTTTTATTAGGCAACTTAGAATGGCATCTCATCCATTAGAAAGGCGTGTCTGCGATCAGTCATGGTTTAAACTTTGTTTTCCAAACATGACTAAGGTAAAAGCGAACCCAAGCAAAACGTTAATAATCAATTTCATAGTTCAAATTACGGATAAATGTACTATCCTAAAACAATAGACTTAAACTAAGACACTTTTAAATGTTGGTTTTAATCAACTCACGATGCCTTTAGTAATTTTGGTCTAGCATTTTTAGAATTTTTTGAAGTAAGAATAGTGTCCACTTCTAAAGCTCCATTCCATTTGTATATCCTAGCTACTTAGTAAGGCTCCAATCACTGAGTCTCACTCAAGAAACTCTTTTTTATATGAATAAGTTCAACCTAAAATATTGAATACATTAGAACTCATACAAGAAAGCGATTCAACATGACAGAGGCTTACATAGGAAGTGATTATTTATGTTAAATGTTTGTGTACACCCAAGCGATCATTAAAGTATCTTCTAAAATCAATTTGATGGAGCACGATGAACTTAATGAATGCTAAGGCAACTTCATTTGAATCAAAGTCATGGTGATCTAATTGATGGAAATATTTGCTACAAAATAATTCGATCATCAATAACTAAGAAAGCACATCTAGAATGTCAAATCTTTATAAAGATGACGACTATATTGTTGGGTCTTTTCACAGAAGTCAATGGAGCACAAATTAAGGGACATAAAATTAGAAAAAAATTATAAAAATGAAAAAACTTCATAGAAGTACTAATGTAAGACCGAAAAATAGTTTGTAAAAATAATTAATATGAATTACAATGATAATGAATTTTCAAAGATAAGTATCATGCATATCATATCGGTGGGTTTCAAAAACCCATGTTGGAACCTAAGTTACAAGAGCACTTCTAGCTCTATTAAATGAATCTTTTGGCATATCTTGTTATTGATTCAAAATTATAATATGTTTGCATGAAGCTATTCTTATAATAGGTAAGAGATTGCCATAATACTACTCCTTTGAGAAGATTCTTAGTCACCAGACAAAGGGAATATCCTGGCTTGTTGAGAATCTACTACTCCTTTTTAAACTTGAATTGTCACAAAATAAAATTTGAACTGTCCAATTAACTCAACAAAGGTGACAAATACTATGTGCGCAGTTAAAATCTGGAAGCATTTGAAAGTTTAGAGTAGTAAAACTTAAACATCATACATAAAGTCTTGTAAATAATCAACTGCATACATAATAGTTGAAAAAGTAAACTGAACCTTGCTAAGTGTATGGTATGGAGTATAAAATTGAATTTCAACTCCCTAAGGTTGTTGAACCTTGGCCTCCTCTTTTAGAAGCCAATCTACTTTCTCATTTGAACAATAATAAAGTGAAAGGCAAATGATTTTATTTATAATCAAAGCTTAGGGAAAAAAAAATATTTGAATGACAAATGTTATTGTTGTTGATCCATTTTTGTCTCAATCATCCTTCGACCCACCCATTGGTCTCTTAGGATTGTGTCACATTAATCGTGATCAGCATCAACTTTTGCAAATGCACTCTCCCGATATTTACGTAAAACCAGCAACGTGTCATAATACAAAAGCCCTCGCTTTCTCCTCCACGACAACACCTACCTTCACGCCCTCCCCCATGATTTTCCTCTCCCTCTCTACATATATTTTGATTTTGGACACTAAAATAATAGTAATAATAATAATAATAATCCTTCATTCCTGTTTCATTTTGGCATCATACAGCCTTAGCAAGCGAAATTGAAAAACCTTCGGCCGGAGAAGAAAACAAATTGCGGGTGAGCGCATTGCAAATTATTATTAGCATTTTGACTATTTTTATTGCTCGTTAAAGCTGCTGTTCTTTGTTCAGTTGAATTAATAATATGCGGTCTGTATACAAGTTATTCTTTGTTTTATTTTGGCGGCTGCAAATTGAATTTGTGTTAAAAAAAGATTATCAAATTCAATAAATTCGATATTTTAAGCGACGGAAACAAGCTTGCCATTGACTGAGAAAGAAAATTTTAAATCCGTCTCACAATTGAATTTAGTAACTCGTGATTCATGTCGTTAAACAAACGAAATGTGAGTAGAAAAGACGGAATATGAAAAAAAATTGATTTGATGAAACATTAGATTTAATTTTTATATTTGACTGAATTTACTTTAAGATTCGTCTTTAATGTTGTTGCTATAGACTTAGGGTCCGTTTGGGGCAGCTTGTGCCTGAAACGCGGCCCTGGGCTGCGTTTAGTGTAAAAACTCAAACGCAGTTTCGGATAAGCTGGCGAAAAGCACGAACCAAACGGTGCCCGCACTTATAAGCTGCCCCAAACGGACCCTTAAACTGTTATACCAACTTGAGGATAATTAAATTCTTATATCAAAGTTTAATATGGAATAATCATTTTATGAGTATCATGTTACATTCTCATATATATCATTGAATTAAAGTCAAACTTTTTTTTTAATTAAATAAAATAATATATGAAAAGGCTTTATTTAAATTTAAATTATTTTGCATTTGAATGATTTTTTCATGATGCAGAATATGAATGTATCATTTTTATCTCAAAGAATAACTTTTTTTCATAATTATTTGTTGAATATTAAGCAAACAATTAGTATTCAATAAAAAGGATGCACAAACTAATCTTCTTGATTAGTCGCCATCATCATCATGCAGTAGAAGGAGAAAATTGTAAAAATAAAAAAATAAAAAAAAAGTGAAAAAAAAGAGGAACATAAATTGGAAGTTCTGTAGATGAGCATTAATTTCCTAAATTCAATTTTGTGCATTTTTTTTTTTCAAGTGTTCTTTGTTTTACTACAATGTGTATTTAGTTGTATTGTCTTTTTTTCATAAATGGTCAAGATGTGATTTATATTCCCATGCCTTAATTAGTATACAACTAATTCTAGCTCTCACTATTAATATAGAGTCTTTTTGGAGTAGTTACAGTTTATTAAAAAATAATTATAAAGCTTCTGGAAAATAACCAAATGTTCCAAAAATTTACCGCGGCTATTACAAATTTTTTTTTTTTTTGAAAAAATCAAACTGCCAAGAAAGCTGCTACCGCACCTAGCTACAACCAGTGAAAAAAATTCAGATTTCAGCAGCAATTTTTTTAAAAAACTGTCAAAACGTAATCTGCCCCAACAAATAGAATTGCGGTGCGGTGCAGTGCCGCACCGCCGTTGTGGGACAACTACATATACAACACTTGAAACATTGCTCTTCACAAAATTACCACCAAATTGCATTCTTTTACCAAATTCTTGTCCAAACATCAAAATTTATGATAAAAAACATGTTATTTCTATCAAAATTCAATGATTCCATCAGGATACATAAAACATCAAAATTTTTGATAAACTCTAAAACCCTTGTGTCACTCTTACAAGGATTATAATATCGATTTATGCCTATGGAAGCTGCAAATCAACCAAAATGACACAACATGCACTCTATTAGAATTGAAGAATCTGGCAAGGTCAAAAGTGAAGACATATATATTATTCTCCCTAACCATGTATGGGTGAAGATTTTCTCATTTCTGCCAATAGACAGTATAATGAGTACAGAATGTGCGTGCAAGTATTGGCACGAGATAACAAAGTCCGGGAAATATGTATGGATCAACATGCCACCCCAAAAGCCATGGTACTTCATGTTGCCCAACGAGAACGACGCTGGCTATATTTATTATCAGTTCAAGATTTGATGCGGGTTTGATTTCTTGTCACTTGAAAATTATAACAGGTTCATCTCTTCAAGCTTGCTGATTGGCTTCCTGCATGAATTACTATAATCAAAACAAAATTTTTCTTTGCAACCCAATTTCAAGAGATTGGAAGCAGCTTCCGGAAACCTCTAAATGAAGAACCTTCACAACAAAGTGCATTGGCATTGTCAGTGGACATACATTCGCATAATTATATAGTTGCATTGGTGAAATCCAATGCATTGCCATATGAGTTCTTTCGTTGGGACTTAACCATTCAGATTTATGATTCTAAGAGTTGTTTTTGGAGTGTTGTATCATTCAATGAAGTTTGGTTGGATGGAGAGGAGGTGATGAAAGTGTGATATGCAATGGAATCCTTTATTTTCTGATTCACTCTTTATCGGAGAGCAATGCAGACCGTATTGAGCTCATCATGTATGATCTTGATTTAAAATCTTCATGCAATTCATTAATGAAAACAATGGTTATGGCACCGTGTCCCCTAGCTTGCGGTCGCCTGATGAATCTTAAAGATAGATTGGTTTTGATTGGAGGAATCAGAGACATAGAAAAGCAAAATGTACTGGAAGGAATTTGTGTTTGAGAGTTTCATAGAAAGGAATGGAAGGAGGTTACAAGGATGCCAGAGAAGTTTCTCGGCCATTTTAGTAGGTTTGAAGATACTTTTGCTAGTTGTGGAGTTGAGGATCTCATCTTCATCCATGCCTATGGTGCCCCTACTCTGTTCATATTTGATACGTGAGACGAGCATTGGAGATCGTCAAAAAACTACCCAATAAAGAAATGATCTGATTTCAAAACCATTGTAGGTTTCTGCTTTGAGCATAGACTGGAGATCAAGCCCTAAATGATTTAGCATAT
Source organism: Phalaenopsis hybrid cultivar (assembly GCA_002079205.1). Classification (NCBI taxonomy): domain Eukaryota; kingdom Viridiplantae; phylum Streptophyta; class Magnoliopsida; order Asparagales; family Orchidaceae; genus Phalaenopsis; species Phalaenopsis hybrid cultivar. Next base: position 104,515 of record JXCR01133792.1, on the reverse strand, counting down.
ATGTGCATTCATTATGCATAGAAGATACCTATTAGTATTTTTTTCTCTGTTGGAACATATCATAGTTTTTTTTTTTTTAATATTTTATATTTGAATTTCATAAGTTCTTTTGAAATTTAAAATGCAGTTGTATTTGCTTCAAAGTTAAAAATAATGAAATTAAAAATGATATAATGTTTTAGATCTAGCAATTGGTTGAAATTAATTGACATTTGCGTACTCACCACACAATTCTTATGCATTTACATATCTAACACCTATTTTATTTATTTATAAGCGCGGCACTCAATTTGTTTAAGATCATATCAAAATATTCTACTATTACTAGTTTTTTCAAAATACTGATCTTCATGCATACGTTATTAACCAAAGTGTGATATTTCTGAATATCAAATTGTAGATGTGGATATGTAAATTGATAGGATGGTGTGATATGGATGTAAATTTCCCCAACATAAATAATGATTTCATTTACACACTCAAAAATAATAAAGAAAATGTAATCATCATTTCTTAAAACATATTTTCTATTTCTAAGCAACAGAATGAAGAGTTTGATCAATTTCATCAATTTTTAAAATATGCTTTTGCGGAGTGTCGGAAAATTCGCGGCGGTATAGTAGTATTTTAATGTTTTAGCATTGTACAAAGATACAACACACACAAATAAGATTCATGGTGGTGGAATAGTATTTTAATGTCTTAGCATTATATGAAGATGCAACTCACACAGATAAAAGAGAAGAGTAAGATTAAAGATACAAGAATTTTTACGTAGAAAGTTTCTAGAAGAGAAAAAACCATGTGGTCTATCTCAGTCAAACTTATTTACTAAGTTTGTAAGCACATGAGTGCGTCATTCTCTTGCAACAAAAATGATAATTTTCACACCAAAAATTATATTTGTGTTTGTACAACACAAATAAAATATAGTTGTTAGACAAAACAACTGTATTTTAGCTACAACAATTGCAAGCAAGGGTCGATGGTGACTGGTGGTCGATGGCGGCAGGTAGTGACGATCGACAGTGGCCATGCACGGGCGTTGATCGACAGTGGTCAGCGACTACTGAGGCGGGTGTTTATTCGTCGGGTTTCCTCTCTAGAATAGAGTATAGAACTCCATTTCTTCTTTTTCTCATTTCATAAGTGAAGAGAGGGGGTCCATTTATAGCCTTGTAGAGAGGGACATTTTGGTTTTTTGACGCAAAGCTTCCCTAACCATCAGATCAGAGTGTAGCTACTGATCTCACTTGATTATAGAAAGTTTTTTTAATTATTTGAGTGCATTAATGACCTCATAATGCAATCTTAGATTCTTTTGATTTCTCGTGTCGAGGTGCTCGATTTGACAATAAATATATCAAATTTGGAGTTCTTTCGACCATTTAATTAACGATTCAAAGTGTTCAAATATGCTGCAATGGATTGGTCTGGGCTTAATCGGACTCAGATTGAACCAAATTTGATATCAAGGTGTTGGTATTATCGAGACAGTTAGTTTGACTTTAAGCTTGTTGAAATCAAGCTTGAATGATCTCAAATTGAATTAGGAGTATCCTTCATACAAAATGCATCGAGTGTTGACTAGCCTAAAAAGGTTAGAGTTGGAACCCACCTACATAGAAATTCAAATTACTTCCTAGCTCTCTTTGAAACCCTATTTGGATGGTCATAAACCTCCGACGCATGAAAGGTAGGAGCAACTTGTGAGGAGTCAAGGATGAGTTCCCTTATGGTCTGCAAAACCTAGTACAACCCTGGTTGATCTGGTTTATCCATGCACTCACGAACGATACAAATCACACAACTTGCATAAACTCCAAAATTCACATCACCTACAGTTTTTATTTGCTTCATAATTAATCAAAATTAAAATCAGTTTCCAAAACAATTGATCACGAACCAAAACTTTGACAAAAATTAAATTTGACGTATTTTTTACCAGACCATCGACGAGGTTGTCCGAACGACTCCGGATGACGAAACAGACCGTGCGAGCGCGTCCGGGATGTCGATTTCCTTGAGGAGGATGTCCATTTCGCTACGGCTTTGCGGGCGGCCTAAAAATGTGCGAATTATCATCTTTAGGTTGACCGTCGAAAACGCGATCCAAACGACCCCGAACGATGAAACGGATCACACCAATACGCACGGAACGTCGATTTTACATGGGAGGACATTCATTTCACCGCGATAACGTGTTCAGCGAAAAAAAGCATGGGAAGACGTCTAATTGAATAATAATAATTGTTATTATTATTTTTATGTTATAAAAAAAGCTCTTTCCCCTATCCTATCTTACCTCATGCGACATGCAGTNCTAAAAAAAAAAAAATTCTAATCCTATTCTCTCTCTCTCTCTCTCTCTCTCTCTATATATATATATATATATGTATTTATATTCTTAAAATTAAAAAAAAAATTATTTATAGTATATATATTCTAATCCTATTCTATACCCACGCTTCCGCCTCCCTCTCTCCTAAATTTTCTCTTTTCATTTTCTGTCACGAACTCACGTCTCCCTCTCCTTCCCCTATAAAAGCATCCCAACCCCAAACAGACCTCACCTCACGGCAACTCCTCCTCCACTTCAACCGAGCCCTCCTCCTTCATCCTTTGCTTCTCCCTACGTCGAGTCCTAGTCCCGCTGGAAAGCCTGCCTCCGGCGAGCATTTCTCCGGCGAACCTCCGTCCCTCCGACGAACCTCCGTTCATGTAAGCTCCTCCACGTATTTTTTTTCTTCTTTGCGAATGTACACGTGAAACAGAGAGATGGAGAGACATATACATACATACCACCCAATCCCTTTAAGCAGAAAAAAAATGAGGATTTACATGCATACCACCTAATTCACGTAAACGAGAAAAAAAATGTGAATTTATTTGTTTTAATATCAATGTGTATTTAGTTGTGTTTTCTTTCATTCATAAATGGAAATGAGGCGGTTATATTCAAATGCTTTAATTAGGATATAAATAAATCGAGCTCTCAATATTAATATAGTGCATATGGATGTGGGGCAACTACACATACAACACTTGAAACATTGCTCTTTACAAAATTACCACCATATTCCATTCTAATACCAAATTCTCATTCAAACATCCAAATTTATGATAAATATACGAGTTTAATAGTTTAAGAAAATAACACATGTGATAGTTTTGGAAATAAATTTTGGGCCCATGACAACTATTTTTTAATATGAATTTTCATCTCTTTTTTTTTTTTGATGATTGAGTTTGTCTTATACCAAAATAATCATGATTATTTCACTTGTGTTGCTCTTAATAGGATTATAATAGCACAGCATGGACTATGTTAGAATTGAAGAACCTGGTTTCGAAGCTTTTGAAAAAGAAAACAAAGTCAAAAGTGAAGACATATATACCATTCTCCCTGACGATGTATGGCTAAAGATTTTCTCCTTTCTGTCAATTNCTTTCTCCTCCACGACAACACCTACATTCACGCCCACCCCCATGATTTTCCTCTCCCTCTCTACATATATTTGGATTTTGGGCGCTAAAATAATCATAATCCTTCTTTTCTGTTTCATTTTGGTCTCATACAGTCTTAGCATGCGAAATTATTATTAGCATTTTGATTATTTTTATTGCTGGTTAAAGCTGTTGTTCTTTGTTCGGTTGAATTAATAATATGGTATGTATAGAAATTGTTCTCTGTTTTATTTTGGCGGTTGCAAGCTGAATTTATGTTAAAGAAATTTATCTAATTTAGTAAATTTGATATTTTGAGCAATGGAGACTAGCTTGTCATTGATGGCGGAAGAAAATTTTAAATTTGTCTCGCAATTTAATTTAGTAAATCGTGATTTATATCGTATAACAGACGAAATATGAGAAGAAAAGGCGGAATATGGAAAAAATTGATTTAATGGAACATTAGATTTAATTTTTATGTTTGACCGTATTTACCTTAAATTTGTGAATAAATATGCTATCATACACGTCTTTAATATTCTTGCTATTTTACATGGAGTTAAATGTTTATTATTCTCATATATAAATTTATGAAGACACAAAATAATCTTGTTTCTTAAACGTCGTCATTATAAACATGGAGTAGAAGGAGAAAATTGTAAAATAATAATTATTATTATTATTATTATAATTATAATAATATATATTTATGTATTTATATTATTAAAATAAAATAAAAAATTGGAGAGTCAGTTCTTTTCTCTCTCTCCAACGAAAAATTATTGCATACGGATACCGCATGCATCTCTGCATGCGGTGTCCAATCCTGACCGGTGATCTACGGTCAGGATTATTTCCATTTAAAAAAAAAAATTTAGGTGGGGCCCACCGAAATACATCCTGACCGCAAATCAGGTGATTTACGGTCATGATCGGACACCGCATGCAAGCTGAGTGCGGCGTCCGATCCGTATGGAATTATTTTTTCTCTCCAACGTCTTATTCCTCTTCTCCCACCCCCATGACTTTCTTCTCCCTCTCTCTATTTATTTTCTTTTGGTCCCATAAAACCTCAACGCTAAAAACTTCGGCCGGAGAAGAAATAAAATTGCTGGTAAGCGAATTGCAAGTTATTACTAACATTATGATTATTATTTTTTTGCTGGTTAAAGCTGCTAGACCTTTCTTTTAGTTGAATTATTAGTATGAGGTATGTATTGAAGTTGTGCTTTGTTTTGCTTTGGCCGTGTTTGGCTGCAAATTTAATTTATACTAAATAAGATTTATCAAATTTAGTAAATTCGATATTTTGAGCGACGTAGACAAGCTTGCCGTTAAAGGCGGAAGAAAATTTTAAATCCGCCTCATAATTGAATTTAGTAAATTGAAATTTATGTCGTAAAAAAGACGAACAAAATATAAAAAATTTGATTTAATGGAACGTTGGATTTAATTTTTATGTTTTTTTTTTTGATATGTTTGACTGATTTAAGTTAAATTCGTGATTAAATCTATTTAAATTATGCTATCAGACACAACTTTATTGTTCTTGGTATTTCATATGGAGTTAAAAAGTTTTATATTCTATATGAATGCTTAAATTCTTATACCAAGCTGAGGATAATTAAATCCTTATATCAACGTCTAATATGGAATAATCATTTTATGAGTTTCAAGCTACATTCTCATGTATCATTGAGTATACAAGTTAAACTTTTTTTTTTTTTAGTTAAATAGAATATTATATGAAAAGGATGTGGGGGCATAAAGTGTTATTCGTTTTAATATCAATGTGTATTTAGTGCGTTGTTTTTTATTCATAAATGGACATGTGGCGGTTATATTCACGTACTTTAATTAGGATATGATTAAATCTAGCTCTCAATATTAATATAGTGGATATGGATGTGGGGCAACTACACATACAACACTCGAAACATTGCTCTTTACAAATTTACCATCATATTCCATTCTTTTACCAAATTCATCAAAATTTTAATGGTTTTAGCAGAACACATATAAATATATGAGTTTAATAGTTTAAGAAAATAACACAAGTGATAGCTTCGGACATAAATTTTTGGTCCATGACGACAATTTTTTAATACGAATTTCCATCTCATTTTTCGTGGATGGTTGAGTTTGTCTTATACCAAACTAATCATGTCTATTTCACTTGTGTCGCGTTTACCAGGATTATAATAGCAAAGTATGGACTGTGTCAGAATTGAAGAACCTGGTTTCAAAGCTTTGGAGAAAGAAAACAAGCTCAAAATTGAAGGCATATATATCATTATCCCTGACGATGTATGGCTAAAGATTTTCTCATTTCTGCCAATAGACAGTATATTGAGTGCAGGATGTGTGTGCAAGTATTGGCATGAGATGACAAAGTCCGGAAAGTATGTATGGATCAACATGCCACCCCAAAAGCCATGGTACTTCATGTTGCCCAACGAGAACGATGCAGGCTACATTTATGATCTCTTCAAGAACTGGTGCAGGTTTGATTTCCTCTCACATGAAAATTATAACTGGTTTATCTCGTCATCATGTGGATTGGTTTCCTGCATGGATTACTATAATCAAAACAGAATTTTTCTTTGTAACCCAATTTCAAGCGATTGGAAGCAGCTTCCGAAACCTCCAAATGAAGAACCTTCACAATACAGTGCATTGGCTTTGTCAGTGGACAGATATTCTCATGATTATATAGTTACATTGGTGAAATCTAATCCATTGCCACATGAGTTCTTTCATTGAGACTTTACCATTCAGATTTATGATTCTAAGGGTTGCTTTTGGAGAGTTGTACCATTCAATGAAGATTTGGTTGGTTCGAGAGGAGGTAATGAAAGTGTGATATGCAATGAAATCCTTTACTTTCTGATTCACTCTTTATCGGAGAGCAATGCGCACCGTATCGGGCTCATCATGTATGATCTTGATTCAAAATCTTTATGCAAGTCATTGATGGAAACAATGGTTATGGCACCGAGTCCTCTCACTTGCTGTCGCCTGATGAATCTTAAAGATCAATTGGTTCTAATTGGAGGAATCAGAGACCCAGAAATGCCAAATCTGCTGGAAGGAATTTGTGTTTGGGAGCTTCATAGAAAGGAATGGAAGGAGGTTACAAGGATGCCAGAGAAGTTTCTCAGCCATTTTGGCAAGTTTGAAGATACTTTTGCTAGTAGTGGAGTTGAGGATCTCATCTTCATCCATGCCTATGGTACCCCTACTCTGTTCATATTTGATATGAGAGACAAGCATTGGAGATTGTCAAAAAACTACCCATTAAAGAAACGGTCATATTTAAGAACCTTTGTTGGTTTCTGCTTTGAGCCTAGACTGGAGATCAAGCCCTGAATGATTCAGCATATATGTGCATTCATTATGCATATAAGTTACCTATTAGTATTTTTTTTTCTGTTGGAACATATTGTAGTTTTTTTTTTCCGTTTATATTCAAATTTCATTAGTTCTTTTGAAATTTAAAATGTAATTGTATTAGCTTCAAAGTTAAAAATCATGAATTTAGAAGTGATATAGTTTTTTAAATCTAGTTGTTGGTTGAAAATAGTTGGGCACTAATATTGATTTCAAATTCTCACGAAATTTTTCTTATTATTGTAAAAATAATGAGAGGCATTTGCATGCATGTCGCACAATTCTTCTATTTTTTCATGTTTGACACCTAACTTATCTATTTATATGGGCAACACTCAATTTTTTTAAGTTAATATCAAAAAATACTACTATTAATGATTTTTTAAATTATAAATTTTCATGCGTTCGTTATTAACCAAAGTGTGGTGTTTCTAAATATCAAATTTTAGATGTGGATATGTAAATTGATAGCTATGGTGTGATATGCATGTAAATTTCCCCAACATAAATCATGATTTCGTTTACACGCTCCAAAATAATAAAAAATATAATCATCATATTTGTAAAATATATTTTCTATTTCTAAGCAACCGAACGGAAAGTTTGATCAATTTCATCAATTTTAAAAATATTCTTTTGTTGAGTGTCGGGAAATTCGCGGCGAAGTAATATTATTTTAATGTCTTAGCATTATACAAGGATGCAACATAAAAATAAAATTCGCGATGATAGAGTGGTATTTTAATGTCTTAGCATTATGCGATGATACAACATACATAAATAAAAAAGAAGGAACAATACTAAAGATACTAGAATTAGTGCTTACGAGTTTCTCTAAACATAGAACATGACAGTTATAATTAGCATAAATACCTTCAGCAATAAGAATATCACTTGCTTTAAGTTAATGAATAATTTTTCAGATGGTAAATGTAAATTTAAATTGAATGGCATTTCAACCAGATATAATTATTCCATTCAACTTTACAAAAATTATCATAAGCAAAAAGATCAAATCTTTTATGAACATAGTCATCAAAACAAAACTAAAGTCAAGATATATGAGAATCTACAATCGATATGCTATTAATAAGCTGAGACAAGTACCCAGGGATACTAATAACATGAATCAAATTCCAACTTCCATTAGAAATAACATCACATATTTTAGTATAATTATAATACCCCTATATAATTTTAACTTTGCACATCATATTTATAATATCAAGATGGGTAAACCAAACCTGACGATTCCTAGGCATACTAGAAATACTCTGGCAATGGTAAGCAATTTTCTATCTCAAAACTTACGATACAAGAATTTTTTTTTCTACGACTTTTAAAAATTTTAGTAGAACTAAACCAATAATAAAGTTCTTCAAATAGAGGTTTTAATAAGTTAAAATCTAGCAGCAATGAATGATCAACTATTACTACAAATTTCAATTGCTGCCTCTATGATCAGCTGATATTATTACAACCCCTAACTACGACCAATATGACTAATTGTTACTACAACATCCAACTACAGTGTTTGTGACCAACTAACGTTATTTTAGCCCCTAACTACAACCTATGTGACTAGCTATAATTACATTCAATTACGGTCTCTGTAACCAACTGACACTATTGTAGTCATTAACTATGGTTTATGTGGCTAACAACTACTTCAATTTCCAATTACATCCATTGTCACCAACTAACGTCATTATAGCCCCCAACCATGACCGATGTGACCTATGTATTTTAACTATGACATCTATGACTTATTGACATTATTGCACTTACTAATTACGACATTTGTGATGAACTACTATTATTACAATTTTCAAATATAGTTGCTATGATTAACTACATTTGTTGTAGCCTAATCGCGACTATTATAGCTAGACTACTGCTGTAAATTTATAATAAATGCTTCGTGATTTTTTTTATTTTCCAAGTTTTTTCCGTAAAAAACGTAGTGTTTCTCCTACAATTTTTCTATTATTTGTGTGTGCTAGATTTTAGTGCAGTGTTATAATGTTAAATTTTCACTCTACCGTCGCAAATTTTCTAACAATGATACAATTATTTAAAAAAAAGATATTTTCATAAATCCCACACTTTTCTTTTATATTCACATACATAACATTTAAATTTGCATATTTTTATATACATAACAGTCAAAATTTTAAGATTATATTAGAAAGATATTATATATTAATTTTTTTTTAAAATAAAATAATGTATTATAAATATAAATATTACATTTTAGAACTTAGATACTTAAATAAAAAAGATTTATGTGATATATATATAACTTTCTTAAGAATAAAAACAATCAATTATTCCAGCCGTGCACAAACCTGCTCCCCCAATTATACCACAACAACTGTGAAACAGAATGTTAATGGATTCATTCACCCCCCCAAATATCCCCACCCACATTCGATTCTCCAAGTCGGAAGCCACTTGCAGCGCAGCCGCCGTTGCTTCTGCCGGCGTTCAAGACCTTGAGGGGGAAGAGATCTTCTCAATGGATTCTCACTTTCTCGAACCAAATCACTGATCCCCTAATCCCCTATCTTCATTCGCAACCCCCAAAGAAAACCCTAGCCCCGGACCCTCACTCTCTCGATTCAGCTCTCGCCGATTCAGTAAACGAAACCTCGTCATTTTGGCAGCTCTTCCCGAAGAAGTTAACACCTATCCGCTTCTCCATCAAAATCTGTCCTCGTATTTTTCGGTCTGTTCCTCCTACTCCTCTGCTCGGGAGATTCTGGCGATCTCGAAGCCGAAGTTGGACTGCGTTCTTTCTTTGAGGGGAGGAAATATGTATCACCAGTCTGCACCGATGGACGTTCCAGTGATGCCTCTTATGACAAGTAAGGAATCGGCTGTGCTTGATTGGGATGTAAGGGGGCACGCGGATGTTGTCGAAGAGGATATCATGCCACCACATGAGATTGTTCCTTCCATAAAATCGCCGACAATTAGCTTTTATATGTTGGAAGGGTTCGGGAGGACTCTAAAGGGCAGAGATCTGCGAAGGGTACGCAATGATGTTTGGCGTCAATCAGGTTTTCAAGATTGATCCAGGTAGGGTTTTTATAACAATAAATTTGGGAAATTGTCATGATGCATGTGGGTTTTAGCCAACCGCGATTTGTTTTTGCGGTTTGATCAAACACTACAGTTTGATATATTATTTTTCCATTATAGCTTTTACTTAGATGTGGTTTTCCACTATCACATTTAAGATGATTTTTCATTGCTTGCCTGAAGTATATTGGCTCATCTCGACCTTCTCTGAAGTTCGAATTCTCCCTTGTAAGGCAGGAACTTGTATGCAGAGGTTTCTGTGTACACTTCATAAGGCATGACACCTGAATCATATTGCTCTGGTTTTCTAATTGTGTTGTTTGTTCTTGCTTTGATTCGATTTTTTTCTCTTTGTTTTGTTTATTGAATTTGGATCTTTTTTAGAGGTGGGTCATCTGGAGAAGATCCTGTCCTAGAGAAAAAAATGAGAGAGAGAGAGAGATGATTAAGTTTTGAGAGTGAATCTTAGAAAATATATTTTTTTTTTTAGCAAGAAAGAGAGGAATTTTCTTTAAGAAGCGAAAAGTCAGAGAGTTTTTTTTTCTCAATCTTCTTTTTTTCCCTCTTGGTTGCAATGTGAATATTTGGTGGTGTCTGTACAAGACTTATTTCCGTTGTTTGTGTGAAAAGATGGGGACCTACGTGGCGGGCGATGATTTTATTAATAGATTGATAAATTTTTTTACTCTGATAGCTGCCCTCGTACAAGTGAGCTAAACTGTCATTGAAACAAATGGATACAACTATTTCGATAGGTGGGTTCAATTTAGTAAAAATAAGTAAAAAAAATTTGTATAGTTGTATTTGTGCATAAATTGAAAGTTTTTTTTTGTTTTGGAAATATTTTTAATGACTCGATTTTTATTTACATTGTTATGCATTCCATGTCATGCAAAAAAAAAAAATAGAGCAAACTAAATTTACTAGAATGTAACAAAACCAAATTTTATTAATTTTTGTCAAGGTTTTGAAAATTTTAACATGTTAATTTATTTATGCATGAAAACTTATATTTCATTTTTTTTAAATAGTGATATTTTATATGATACGGATGATTTTGGTGGTATAAATGTAAAAAAAAAATAGAGTTTAGAAGTTAGGTTTGTAAATAAATAAAATCCCGTAACATTTATGTAAATTAAACTTTTTTTTTTTGAAATAGTAATGATTTAGATGTGATATGAGTTATTTGAGTGGTATAAATGTAAAAAATAGAGTTTAGGCGTCACTAAAGGAAAATGTTCAATTAGATTTGGATTAGTGTCGAAAAAATTCGTCAGTATAAATTTACGTTAGAAAAACAAATGGCGTATGATTAACGACATATTAGCATTGAATCCTCCGACGATAATATGTGTCGGACATGGCCGACGCCAAATCACGTTGACTATGACTGAAGCTAATTAGTATTGGTTATGTCCGACGCAACTGCAACACTTTGGTTCACGTCGTTCTTTTTCGAAGAGATTATTGCACCACTTTGGTCCAACGGCAATAAGAGCAAGCGACTCCGATAGGTTGAGAAAGGGTGAACTTAGTGTTTTTGAAGGAAGGGGACAGTAGTCTATATCCCGGTTTGATAGCTGAATATGAATTTCTGGAGATACTCTCGGATTACGCGAAGTAATCGTTCAAGGATTCGCTGAATGTCCTCGAAGCAGATATCTATCAAGCAAATACGCAGTGAGTGTTTTCTCGAGCTAGATTTCTCTCCCGAGCTAGATTTCTCTCCCTTACATATCATATTGTTCTTCTTTCATCGTGATTGGGTGTTTGAAGGGTGGAAAGACCACGATTCATTCTTTTCTCGAATAGGAATTAAAGCAAAATTGAGAAAAGGCTTTAAAATCTGTAGGATTAAATTTCATCGTTTCTAATTTGAGGTTTAGGACTCTTCTTGGGCGCCTTTATTTTGGCATTCTATCTAGGGATAAGCTCAAGGACAGCAATGGCTGAGATGGTCTGATTTGTTTTAATGCATGGCATTAAATTCTCCTTTCAATAATTGATTATTTCCCTTCCGCCGACTTTTTCTCATTTGACAAAAGATAATGAGGTGTACTTATTTGATCAAGTGAATCTATCTGAGTCAAGCCAGGCCAAAGCCTGTTGAATCACGAAATGGACCAAAGACTACCAAAGGATAGAAAAATGAGCCACTCAACCATAAACAAAAAAAAAAAAAAAA
>JXCR01133792.1:82311-92359 GCA_002079205.1 Phalaenopsis hybrid cultivar | reverse complement strand
AAAAAAAAAAAAAAAAATTATTTGAGTCAACCACCGCGGGAATACCCACCCAAGGGAAGATTTGAGTCCCTAGCATCTCCAACCATCCCAGGGACGCTTAGAGTTTCCCTATCAGAAGTTAAGGATCGACAATTAGACCATGTTCACCGACAGACTCATATCAATCAAGTTCAGCCGATCGAGCTAATCTTGCTAACTCAAAGTCAATTATGCTTTGACGGGTGAACTAGTGAGCTGCCGTACATTAAACTTATACATATAAAACATAAAAAATATGTCAGTACTGCTCTCTTAAAGAATTGGCAAAAATATAATATCATATCCTCTATAAATTAGAAAATCATTTTATCTATAAGAAATGATGAATTAATATTCATTATCTTTCATCTCTTTTCATTTAAGCTATATTTTTTTGGTATGTTTTTCGGACAAATTAGAATTCATTATTTTTCTTTTTCTTTTTTTTTTCTGGTGCAACTTTTTGCTTAACACCATCCCATTCTTAAAGTTTTTTCCTCTTCAAGGCTCTGTATCTCCCCTGTTTATATAATCGTAGCCATGATCAAGAAGATTGATGTACGCCTGAGGCTTATCCATGAATTTCTTGAGCTTTTTGTAAACAATAAATTTATAGCTAACCCCATGAATGATAATAATTTTAGTAACGAAACTTTGAACTGTGTTTTGCTGTAAAAAATAATAGTTACCAGTAGAATTTTCTGCCAATCCTGCATATAGAAAATCAGGCTCTACCTCAATACTTTACAAGAAGCCGCAACTGTTATGATGATTCTTAGATTTCTATCCACCGAGTTTTCTATAATTTGTGCACCTGCCCCTCATAAACTCAACGGTTTCTAAGCTGTTTTACATCACCTAAATCTGAAAAAAAAAGCAGTATTTACTTTCTTGCCACAAAATTCTTAGATATTTACATATCCAACACCTAAACCTATAATTCCTATTATTTTACATATCTAAAACCTGAACTTCAATTTTTACATATGTCATATTACATATGCATGAAAAGATGCATTTCAAAATTTTCAGTTGATTTCAGTGTACCAAGCTGCTTTTCTGCAGGTTTATATTGATGGAACAACAACAATGTTAACCAGTGAAAAGAAAGCAAGTATTAAGCAATTTTATGGTAATTAGTCTCTCCTATCACTCATTATTAGGGCTATTTGGATGATGAATTTACAAATCTACCCCTAATCATTCCTATTTACGTGCAAATCACTAAAATATTTAACATCACATAAAAAACAGCACCATCTTTATCCTTTTAAAAGTGAAGCACTCATTTTCAAGTATTAAGGTTATAACACAAGGTGTTTTAAGTGTAAATATCAAACTTTGAGTGTTACACATGTGAATGCATAAGAATTGTGTGGTATTTGTGTAAATTTCCTTTATTATTACGTTCGTGTGGAAAGGTACAGGATAAAGAAGATGAAGAGCAGAAGCATTTATCTGTGGCGGACATTGAAAGAGAGTAGGAATGTGGGATCTGCATGCTGCCGAATAGCAAGTTTGTGTTACCCAACTGTTATCATTGCGTATGCTTGAGCAGTTTTAATGAATGGTAAGCTCTCCACCTAATTTAACATTATAAACAAGAAATTATAGGTTTATATTTTATTGATTTCTTATATTTTTAGGGATAATTACATATATGCCATTCAAAACTATTTAGAAAACTATCACCTACACATGTCACAATCACACCATTGAAAGTTTAATAAAAATAAAAATAAAAACCATATATGGATTGGAGTTTTATTTTGATTTTTTTTATATTTGAGTGAAAAATTGATGAAAGATGGTGTTGGATTGTGAATAACAATATTTTTGAGTATTTTGATTTTTTTATATTTGATTTTTTTTTCATCATAATAAAATTTAATTGATAAGCAGTAAATTTGTTATAGAGAATAAAAATGCATAACACTCAAATTTTTAATATCATATCAAAAATACATACATACCACCACAATTCTTATGTATTTACATATCTAACACCTAAACATTCATATTACGTTACTTAACACTCAAATCTTTAACATTGCATAAAAAATATAACCATCAATATCTTCTTAAAAAGTAAAATGGGATACTTTTGATGTGATATGAAATTTTTGGGCGATATAAATGTAAAAAAACAAACTTTAGATGTTAGGTATGTAAACACGTTGGAGTCGGGTGGTATGTATGTTAACAATTTAACCATTTACATTTGGTTTGTAGTAAATCAAAATTAGAGTGGTGTCATTTTCGCCGAAATAGCCTCATGAAAGTGGTTAAAGATGGAACTATGGGTCTATAGTTGATTTGGCAACCTTATTTGAAGAAAATCATCGTCGCTTATCCATCTATTTAGATCTGCTTCCTTGCATCCCTTAATATAATTGTTTTTGCGTCTGTTCTCTTATTTTGTCGCTTCTCATATTTGACAAACTTTTCATATTTTTGTACAAACTCTTTGTAAAATTGCTAAATTGTGAAGGTAAATTCACTTTGCACTTAACAAATGGAAGATTTACATACGTATCGTTTAATTCATATGTATTTACATTTCTCACGCCTAAATTTCTATTTTTACATGCATGAGAAGGTATGCAAGTTTAAGTAGTGGTGTTTTTGATGTGATGTCAAAAGTTTTGGCATTATAAATGTCAAAAAATTAAGTTTACGTATTAGATGTGTAAATAGATATAAATTATATGGTATGTATGCAAATGCCTCTTAATTGAAATACATTTTATTTTTTTATTATGGGATTTTATTGCATTTCTTTCTGGAGCTAATCAAATAGTTAACAAAATTAGATATATATTGATGATAACTTGGAACTAAAAATTTAACATATTAAAATTAAGGAAGATTTAAATACTTACATATGGCAAACCTAAATTTCAATTTTTACGTCTCTGCTGCTTTATCTCTTCATTAAAGGTTAAAAAAGTAGAACATGGAATATGAAACATGACATTAATTTTTGGGGTGAAAAATATCCAAAGAAAAAGTATGTTTCTTCATGGAGTATGGAAAATGAAATCAATTTTCAAATTCAAAACAGGTAACATGAGCCCACATCTACAATTTTTTTGTATACATAAAGTTTCTAATAATATATAAAAAGATTTACATATATGTAACAATTCTTATTCATTTACATATATCAACATTCATATTTATACTTATAACATCTTGTTTTCATAAACACTGCATGAAAAAGATGCATTTCACTTTTAAAAACATAATGATGGTGTTATTTTGATGTGATCATCTGAAAATGAGTGATATGCATCATGTAAATATGAATATTTAGGAGCAAGATATGTAAATACATAAGAATTGTGTGGGATGCAACTAAATGCCACCATATCAATAAATATATAATCATACAAGACAATGGACATGCAGTTCAGGCAGATCCACCATCAACAACCCTCCGAAATTGCTCTGTAAGTTTCTGATAAAAACTGACTTCTGGTGGATGTACCCTCCTGATTCCAATCTTGAAATGCTCCATGGAGACTACAAATATCTCCATGTTTTANAAATACATATATATATATATATATATATATATATATACAGATGACAATTCTTGCTGATTTACACAATACAAAATGTGGCATCTTCTTCAGTCTGACTACAGATTGTTTGTTAATTTTACCTTTCACAGGTAAATGGGTAATATAACAATCTAAAAAAATTTAAAAAACAAATATGTTACTCTATTTCTGGGTCTTGTGCCTTAATATTTTTTCTTTACATTTATTGTGAGATTTAGGGCCTCTGAATTTCTAAGAGATGGGGTCTGCCTACAAATCTGCATATCGTTCACTCCTGCAACCATCTTCTTTCTTTTTCTGGCCCAGTGGATGAACTGCAAATTTGCAGAAGCTCTAGGACTGAAGGGAATTTTGATATATAAGGTTTGATACTTCTCATCTATATTTAAATTTAGAAGAATTTACAAACGTACCACACAATTTTTTTATATTTACATATTTAGCACATAAACATTCTTATTTACATGCATACTGCTCAAATATTTAACATCACATAAAAAAGTTTGTCACTATTGCTAAATTTTTAAATGTGAAATACACATTTTCAAGCATGTGTATCATCCCTAAGTATCATAAATTTAATTATCAAAACCTTAGCTGTTAAATATATAAATATATTAGAATTATCTGGTACTTGTGCAAAATTTCCTTAACTTTATCCCAGGAAGATTCACATACAGTCTACTCAATTCCTATTATTTTACATATCTAACACCTGAACTTCAATTTTTACATATGTCATAATACATATGCATGAAAAGATGTATTTCAAGTTAAAATAATGATATTTTTGATGTGATATAAAAGATTTGGGTGGTGTAAGTGTAAACAGTAAAATTTATGTGTTAGATATGTAAATGCATAGCAATTGGAAGGTATATATGTAAATTCACCTTTATTTTTTGTTTGGCTTAAATATTCAAAATTTTCAGTTGATTTCAGTGTACCAAGCTGCTTTTCGGCAGGTTCATATCGATGGAACAACAACAATGTTAACCAGTGAAAAGAAAGCAAGCATTAAGCAATTTTATGGTGATTAGTCTCTCCTATCACTCATTATTAGGGCTATTTGGATGATGAATTTACAAATCTACACCTAATCATTCCTATTTACATGCAAATCACTAAAATTTTTAACATCACATAAAAAACAGCACCATCTTTATCCTTTTAAAAGTGAAGCGCCCATTTTCAGGTATTAAGGTTATAACACCTAGGTGTTTTAAGTGTAAATATCAAACTTTGAGTGTTAGACATGTAAATACATAAGAATTGTGTGGTGTTTGTGTAAATTTCCTTTATTATTACGTTCACGTGGAAATGTAAGATGAAGAGCATAAGCATTTATCTGTGGCGGACATTGAAAGAGAGGAATGCATGCTGCCGAATAGCGAGTTTGTGTTACTCAACTGTTACCATTGCGTGTGCTTGAGCAGTTTTAATGAATGATAAGTTCTCAACCTACTTTACCAATCTAAACAAGAAATTATAGGTTTATATTTTATTGATTTCTTATATTTTTAGGGATAATTAGATATATGCCATTCAAAACTATTGAGAAAACTATCACCTACACATGTCACAATCACACAATTGAAAGTTTAATAAAACTAAAAATAAAAACTATGTATGGATTGGAGTTTTATTTTGATTTTTTATATTTGAGCGAAAAAATGGATGAAAGATGGTGTTGAATTGTGAATAACAATACCTTTTTTTCATCATAATAAAATTTAATTGATAAGCGGTAAATTTGTTATGGGGAATAAAAATTAATAACACTAAAATTTTTAATATCATATCAAAAATACATACATACCCCCACAATTCTTATGTATTTACATATCTAACACCTAAACATTCTTATTACGTTACTTTAACACTCAAATCTTTAACATTACATAAAAATATCGCCATCAATATCTTCTTAAAAAGTGAAATGGTGATACTTTTGATGTGATATGAAATTTTTGGGCAGTATAAATGTAAAAAAACAAACTTTAGATGTTAAATATGTAAACACATTGGAATCGGGTGGTATGTATGTTAACAATTTAACCATTTACATTTGGTTTGTAGTAAATCAAAATTAGAGTGGTGTCATGTTCGCCGAAGTAGCCTCATGAACGTGGTTAAAGATGGAACTGTGGGTCTACAGTTGATTTGGCGACTGTATTTGAAGAAAATCATCGTCGCTTATCCATCTATTTAGATCGGCTTCCTTGCATCCCTTAATATAATTGTTTTTGTGTTTGTTCTCTTATTTTGTTGCTTCTCATATTTGAGTAACTCTTCATATTTTTGTACAAACGCTTCGTAGAATTGCTAAATTGTGATGGTAAATTCACTTTGCACCTAACAAATGGTAGATTTACATACGTACCGTTCAATTCATATGTATTTACATTTCTCACGCCTAAGTTTCAATTTTTACATGCATGAGAAGGTATGCAAGTTTAAATAGTGGTATTTTTGATGTGATGCCAAAAGATTTGGCATTATAAATGTCAAAAAATTAAGTTTACGTATTAGATGTGTAAATAGATATAAATTATATGGTATGTATGCAAATGCCTCTTAATTGAAATACATTTTATTTTTTTATTATGAGATTTTATTGCATTGCTTTCTGCAGCTAATCAAATAGTTAACGAAATTAAATATATATTGATGATAACTCAGACTTAAAAATTTAACAAATTAAAATTAAGGAAAATTTAAATACTTACATATGGCAAACCTAAATTTCAATTTTTACGTTTGTGCCACTTTATCTCTTCATTAAAGGTTAAAAAAGTAGAATATGGAATATGAAATATGACATTAATTTTTGGGGTGAAAAATATCCAAAGAAAGAGTATGTTTCTTTATGGAATATGGAAAATGAAATCAATTTTCAAATTCAAAACAGGTAACATGAGCCCACATCTACAATTTTTTTGTATACATAAAATTTATAATAATATATAAAAAGATTTACATATATGTAACAATTCTTATTCAATTACATATATCAACTTTCATATTTATACTTATAACACCTTATTGTCATCAACACTGCATGAAAAAGATACATTTCACTTTTAAAAACATAATGATGGTGTTATTTTGATGTGATCATCTGAAAATGAGTGATATGCATCATGTAAATATGAATATTTAGGAGCAAGATATGTAAATACATAAGAATTGTGTGGGATGCAACTAAATGCCACCATATCAATAAATATATAATCATACAAGACAATGGACATGCAGTTCAGGCAGATCCACCATCAACAACTCTCCGAAATTGCTCTGTAAGTTTCTGATAAAAACTGACTTCTGGTGGATGCACCCTCCTGATTCCAATCTTGAAATGCTCCATGGAGACTACAGATATCTCCATGTTTTCCTGTTGAAAAGAAGATACATCATGGTTAAAAATGTTATAAAATGAAGAAAATATTGACATGAATTGCTAGCAATTAGGCCACTATTGGGAAAAAATGTGATGAAGAAAATTTCGTTCGCTTAGACTTCTCCTTTTAAAAGAGCCCCTCAAAAAAGAGTTATTTACAAAAGTAGCTTTTGAAGTTTGGTAGAAGTTACAACTTGAAAATTCATAAAAAAAAAAAGAATCATTTTAGGAAGACTTGTATTCCACTTAATTCATATTATGTACATATCTATCCCCTAAACTTCGATCTTTACATACATGTCATTCTTCATGACAAACGCGTATTTCACCTTTCAAAAGTTAAAATGGCGATATTTTTTTGTGATGTGAAAGATTAGTGGGGTATAAATGTAAAAAACTAATGTTTAGGCATAAGATATGTTAACACATAAAAATTGGGTGGTATGCATGTAACTGAAAACGCAGGAAAATTTTTCTCAAATGAGCCTAAAATTGACAAGAAGAAAAATCAAAAAATGGAAACATGCTTCTAGCGCTGCAACAGCAGCCTCTCGAAATACGAGCTTTATATCCGCTCCGGTGTATCCTGGAGTAAGACGAGTGAGCTCCNTTCATGACAAACGCGTATTTCACCTTTCAAAAGTTAAAATGGCGATATTTTTTTTGTGATGTGAAAGATTAGTGGGGTATAAATGTAAAAAACTAATGTTTAAGCATAAGATATGTTAACACATAAAAATTGGGTGGTATGCATGTAACTGAAAAAGCAGAAAAATTTTCCTCAAATGAGCCTAAAATTGACAAGAAGAAAAAGCAAAAAATGGAAACATACTTCTGGCGCTGCAACAGCAGCCTCTCGACATACGAGCTTTATATCCACTCCGGTGCATCCTGTAGTATAACGAGTGAGCTCCGATGGGCTCACATCGGGACCGCAAGGCATTTTACGTGTATGTATTCGAAATATATGTTCCCTATCTGATTTATTTCGTGGTTAAACATCCACTATTCTATCAAATCTTCCTGGAAGAAATCAAAATTTATGAATAAACAAGTAACCTCGACACCAAGGCATCCAAGGAGGACTGATATGCAAATTTAAGGTCGATTTAGATTGAGTGGCGCATAGTTTAAAGAAGTAATGTTATCAAGGAAGATTTACATACATATTGCTTAATTCCTATGTATTTTCACATCTAACTCCCAAACTTCAACTTTTATAAAATACGTCACTTTACCTGCTAATAAAAAAAAGATGCATTTTACTAGGGTGCATCCTCGTGTTACTTCTATTTGAAGAGATTGAGAATTGACCAGGTATTTTTCTATTTCAATTAGATTACATTAGAGATTGACTTTAAGCATATATCTTTTTACTCTAGTTATGAATGTTCTTTCTAGACATTTACACGAGGATGCACTATGGTGTATGCGTTTTTGTGGTGATATCCTTCTTGTGGAGTAATAAATATTCATGATAAGAATGCTTTGGTGGTTGAGTGGCTTAACACGTAAGAGACAAAATGTGTGATGAATCTATCCATGATAATGTTGGTGTAGCTCCATTGGCGGACAAGATTAGAGTGAGTTGTCTTAGATTATTTGGTCACATTAAACGTCGGGCATAGAATAATCAAGTTAGGAGAGTCGATGTCTTAGACTGACTTATGTTATGAAAGGTAGAGGTGGACCTAAAAAGATTTGAGCATATTGTATAAAAAATGATCTTAATCTATTAAAGTTAAATGAAAATTTGATACTCATCATGACACAATAGAGAAAAAAGATTCATGTAGCAGACCCCACTTATTGAGATAAAAACTAGTTGTTATTGTTATTGTATAAATTTCACCAATAATTATTAATATAATTCTCAATAAAATTAAATATTATTTATCAAAATCAGTTTATTTGCATGTTTAGAACACAACATGCATGTGATATCTCTACACTTGTCAGACTTGATTATGGGTATAAGAGAGCTTAGTTGACTCGATTTGATAAGTTGCTTATGAACTGAGCTCGGTGAGTACGTGCATATAAAATTTTATAATCATGACTTTTCAATAACTTACAAATTTATTATTAGGATATCGAATGAACCGCTCAAACTTGCTCAGATCTCAAAAAATTCCATCCACATTCCGATATGACTTCTTTTAAGCANTACTCCTCTCCGCCTCACATAACTTGAGCTATCCCATTTTTCACCTTTGCAAATGCACTCTCCCGATGTTTACGTAAAACCAACAAGATGTCACAATACAAAAACCCCCACTTTCTCCTCCACGACAACACCTACATTCAAGCCCACCCCCATGATTTTCCTCTCCCTCTCTACATATATTTTGATTTTGGGCACTAAAATAATAATAATAATCCTTCCTTCCTGTTCATTTGGGTCTCATACAGCCTTAGCACGCGAAACTTAAAAACCTTCGGCCGGAGAAGGAAAAGAATTGCAGGTAAGCACATTGCAAATTATTATTAGCATTTTGATTATTTTTATTGCTGGTTAAAGCTGCTGCTCTTTGTTCGATTGAATTAATAATATGCGGTTTGTATACAAGTTGTTCTTTGTTTTATTTTGGCGGTTGCAAACTGAATTTGTGTTAAGAAAATTTATCAAATTCAGTAAATTTGATATTTTGTGCAATGGAGACTAGCTTGTCATTGACGGCGGAAGATAATTTTAAATTTGTTTCGCAAGTAAACCATAATTTATGTCATACAACAACAGACGAAATATGAGAAGAAAAGACGGAATATGAAAAAAAAATGGTTTAATGGAACATTAGATTTAATTTTTATGTTTGACCGAATTTATCTTAAATTTGTGATTAAATATGCTATCAGACACGTCTTTAATGTTCTTGCTATTTTATATGGAGTTAAATGTTTATTATTCTCATATATGAATACTTAAGGATACACAAACTAATCTTATTTTTTATACGTCCCTATTATCAACATGGAGTAGAAGAAGAAAATAATAATAATAATAATAATTATTATTATTATAATAATATATATTTATGTAATTATATTATTAAAATAAAATAAA
>JXCR01133792.1:59271-80856 GCA_002079205.1 Phalaenopsis hybrid cultivar | reverse complement strand
TCCCCTATAAAAGCATCCCAACCCCACCCCCCCAAACAGACCTCACCTCACGGCAACTCCTCCTCCACTTCAACCGAGCCCTCCTCCTTCCTCCTTTGCTTCTCCCTACATCGAGTCCTAGTCCCGCTGGCAAGCCTGCCTCCGGCGAGCATTTCTCCGGCGAACCTCCGTCCCTCCGACGAACTTCCGTTCATGTAAGCTCCTCCACGTATTTTTTTCTTCTTTGCGAGAAACAGAGAGATGGAGAGAGATATACATACATACCACCCATTCCCTTTAAACAGAAAAAAAATGAGGATTTACATGCATACCACCTGATTCCCGTAAACGAGATAATAATAATATATATATATTGATAATAATAATAATAACAGAAAAAAAAATGTGAATTTATTTGTTTTCATATCAATGTGAATTTAGTTGGGTTTTCTTTTATTCATAAATGGAAATGAGGCGGTTATATTCAAATGCTTTAATTAGGATATAATTAAATCGAGCTCTCAATATTAATATAGTGGATATGGATGTGGGGCAACTACACATACAACACTTGAAACATTGCTCTTTACAAAATTACCACCATATTCCATTCTAATACCAAATTATCATCCAAACATCCAAATTTATGATAAATATACGAGTTTAATAGTTTAAGAAAATAACACTTGTGATAGTTTTGGAAATAAATTTTGGGCCCATGACAACAATTTTTTAATATAAATTTTCATCTCATTTTTTTGTGGATGATTGAGTTTGTCTTATACAAAAATAATCATGTTTATTTCACTTGTGTTGCTCTTAACAGGATTATAATAGCACAACATGGACTGTGTTAGAATTGAAGAACCTGGTTTCGAAGCTTTTGAGAAAGAAAACAAAGTCAAAAGTGAAGGCATATATACCATTCTCCCTGACGATGTATGGCTAAAAATTTTCTCATTTCTGCCAATAGACAGTATATTGAGTGCAGGATGTGTGTGCAAGTATTGGCATGAGATGACAAATTCCGGAAAGTATGTATGGATCAACATGCCACCCCAAAAGCCATGGTACTTCATGTTGCCCAACGAGAATGATGCAGGCTACATTTATGATCTCTTCAAGAACTGGTTCAGTTTTGATTTCCTATCACATGAAAATTATAATTGGTTTATCTCGTCATCATGTGGATTGGTTTCCTGCATGGATTACTATAATCAAAACAGAATTTTTCTTTGCAACCCAATTTCAAGAGATTGGAAGCAGCTTCCGAAACCTCTAAATGAAGAACCTTCACAATACAGTGCATTCGCTTTGTCTGTGGACAGACATTCTCATGATTATATAGTTACATTGGTGAAATCCAATCCATTGCCAGATGAGTTCTTTCATTGGTACTTTACCATTCAGATTTATGATTCTAAGAGTTGCTTTTGGAGAGTTGTATCATTCAATGAAGTTTTGGTTGGATGGAGAGGAGGTAATGAAAGTGTGATATGCAATGGAATCCTTTACTTTCTAATTCACTCTTTATCGGAGAGCAACGCACACCGTATTGGGCTCATCATTTATGATCTTGATTCAAAATCTTCATGCAATTCATTGATGGAAACAATGATTATGACACCGAGTCCCCTCACTTGCTGTCGCCTGATGAATCTTAAAGATCGATTGGTTCTAATTGGAGGAATCAGAGACCCAGAAAAGCCAGATGTGTTGGAAGGAATTTGTGTTTGGGAGCTTCATAGAAAGGAATGGAAGGAGGTTACAAGGATGCCAGAGAAGTTTCTCAGCCATTTTGGCAGGTTTGAAGATACTTTTGCTAGTAGTGGAGTTGAGGATCTCATCTTCATCCATGCCTATGGTACCCCTACTCTGTTTATATTTGATATGAGAGACAAGCATTGGAGATTGTCAAAAAACTACCCAATAAAGAAACAGTCACATTTAAGAACCTTCGTTGGTTTCTGCTTTGAGCCTAGACTGGAGATCAAGCCCTGAACGATTCAACATATATGTGCATTCATTATGCATAGAAATTACCTATTAGTATTTTTTCTTCTCTGTTGGAACATATTGTAGTTTTTTTTCCGTTTAAATTCAAATTTCATTAGTTCTTTTGAAATTTAAAATGTAATTGTATTAGTTTCAAAGTTAAAAATCATGAATTTAGAAGTGATATAGTTTTTTAAATCTAGTTGTTGGTTCATTATGCATAGAAGTTACCTATTAGTATTTTTTTTCTCTATTAAAATATATTGTAATTTTTTTTTCCATTTATATTCAAATTTCATTAGTTCTTTTGAAAATTAAAATGTAATTGTATTAGCTTCAAAGTTAAAATCATGAATTTAGAAGTGATATAGTTTTTTAAATCTGACTTTTGGTTGAAAATAATTGGACACTAATATTTCGATTTTGGACACTATAATAATAATAATAATAATAATAATAATCCTTCCTTCCTTCCTATTTTCTTTTGGTCCCATACAACCTCAACGCTAAAAACTTCGGCCGGAGAAGAAATAAAATTGCTGGTTAAAGCTGTTGACCTTTGTTTTAGTTGAATAATTAGTATGAGGTATGTACCAAAGTTGTGCTTTGTTTTGTTTTGGCGGTGTTTGGCTGCAAATTTAACTTATATTGAATAAGACTTATCAAATTTAGTAAATTTCATATTTCGAGCGATGTAGGCAAGCTTGCACTGCACTTACAATTGAATTTAGTAAATTGAAATTTATGTCGTAAAAGAGACGAACAGAATATGAAAAATTTGATTTAATAAAATGTTGAATTTAATTTTTATGTTTGACTGAATTTGCGTTAAATTTGTGATTAAATCTATTAAAATTATGCTATTAGTCACGTTTTTAATGTTCTAACTATTTCACATTGAGTTAGAAGTTTATTATTTTATATGAATACTTAAATTCTTATTCCAACTTGAAGATAATTAAATTCTTATGTCAACGTTTAATATGAAATAATCATTTTATGAGTTTCATGCTACATTCTCAGATGTATCATTGGATATAAGTTAAACTTTTTATTAGTTAAATAAAATATTATATGAAAAGGTCGTATTATTAGATTATTTTGCATTAGAAGGACAAATGTTATTATTGTTGATCTCTTTTTTGTCTCAATCATCCTTAGACCCACCCACGGGTTTCTTAGGATTGTGTCATATTAATCGTGACCAGCATCAACTTTCATAGCAATTAATCAAATTCGATCCATGCATTTTTTGCTTGTTTGTGTATGATAATGGGCGAGTTGCTTAACATCATATAAGCTGTTTATCATGCTTCAATTTATCTTTCGATAGTTGAATCATGTTTGTCATTAAATTTTGGGATATATATGACGAATGTAATAATGAGTCAATTTTTTAATACATGAACGTGCAAATAAAATTTTATAATTATGAATTTTGAACCACCTACAAATTTATCATTGGGATGTCGAATCAACCGCTCAAACTTGCTCAGATCTTCAAAAAAAATTCATCTNTTATAGTATATATATTCTAATCCTATTCTCTACCCACGCTTCCGCCTCCCTCTCTCCGATATTTTCTCTTTTCATTTTCTATCACGAAGTCACGTCTCCCTCTCCTTCCCCTATAAAAGCATCCCAACCCCACCCCCCCAAACAGACCTCACCTCACGGCAACCCCTCCTCCACTTCAACAGAGCCCTCCTCCTTCCTCGTTTGCTTCTCCCTACGTCGAGTCCTAGTCCCGCTGGCAAGCCTGCCTCCGGCGTCCATTTCTCCGGCGAACTTCCGTCCCTCCGACGAACCTCCGTTCATGTAAGCTCCTCCACGTATTTTTTTCTTCTTTGCGAATGAACAGGCGAAACAGAGAGATGGAGAGAGATATACATACATACCACCCAATCCCTTTAAACAGAAAAAAAATGAGGATTTACATGCATACCACCTGATTCACGTAAACGAGATAATAATAATAATATATATATTGATAATAATAATAATAACAGAAAAAAAATGTGAATTTATTTGTTTTAATATCAATGTGTATTTAGTTGTGTTTTCTTTTATTCATAAATGGAAATGAGGAGGTTATATTCAAATGCTTTAATTAGGATATAATTAAATCGAGCTCTCAATATTAATATAGTGGATATGGATGTGGGGCAACTACACATACAACACTTGAAACATTTCTCTTTACAAAATTACCACCATATTCCATTCTAATCCCAAGTTCTCATCCGAACATCAAATTTTATGATAAAGGCATGTTATTTCTATCAAAACTTTAACGTTTTTACCGGAACACATTTAAATATAAGAGTTTATTAGTTTAAGAAAATAACATGTGATAGTTTGGAAATAAATTTTGGGCCCATGACAACTATTTTTTAATATGAATTTTCATCTCATTTTTTTTGTGGATGGTTGAGTTTGTCTTATATCAAACTAATCATGTTTATTTCACTTGTGTCGCTCTTAATAGGATTATAATAGCAGAGCATGGACTGTGTTAGAATTGAAGAACCTGATTTCGAAGCTTTTGGGAAAGAAAACAAAGTCAAAAGTGAAGGCATATATACCATTCTCCCTGACGATGTATGGCTAAAGATTTTCTCATTTCTGCCAATAGACAGTATATTGAGTGCAGGATGTGTGTGCAAGTATTGGCATGAGATGACAAAGTCCGGAAAATATGTATGGATCAATATGCCACCCCAAAAGCCATGGTATTTCATGTTCCCCAACATGAACGATGCAGGCTACATTTATGATCTCTTCAAGAACTGGTGCAGTTTTGATTTCCTATCGCATGAAAATTATAATTGGTTTATCTCGTCATCATGTGGATTGGTTTCCTGCATGGATTACTATAATCAAAACAGAATTTTTCTTTGCAACCCAATTTCAAGAGATTGGAAGCAGCTTCCGAAACCTCTAAATGAAGAACCTTCACAATACAGTGCATTGGCTTTGTCAGTGGACAGACATTCTCATGATTATATAGTTACATTGGTGAAATCCAATCCATTGCCAGATGAGTTCTTTCATTGGTACTTTACCATTCAGATTTATGATTCTAAGAGTTGCTTTTGGAGAGTTGTATCATTCAATGAAGTTTTGGTTGGATGGAGAGGAGGTAATGAAAGTGTGATATGCAATGGAATCCTTTACTTTCTAATTCACTCTTTATCGGAGAGCAACGCACACCGTATTGGGCTCATCATGTATGATCTTGATTCAAAATCTTCATGCAAGTCATTGATGGAAACAATGATTATGGCACCGAGTCCTCTCACTTGTTGTCGCCTGATGAATCTTAAAGATCGATTGGTTCTAATTGGAGGAATCAGAGACCCAGAAAAGCCAGATGTGCTGGAAGGAATTTGTGTTTGGGAGCTTCATAGAAAGGAATGGAAGGAGGTTACAAGGATGCCAGAGAAGTTTCTCAGCCATTTTGGCAGGTTTGAAGATACTTTTGCTAGTAGTGGAGTTGAGGATCTCATCTTCATTCATGCCTATGGTACCCCTACTCTGTTCATATTTGATATGAGAGACAAGCATTGGAGATTGTCAAAAAATTACCCAATGAAGAAAAGATCATATTTAAGAACCTTCGTTGGTTTCTGCTTTGAGCCTAGACTGGAGATCAAGCCCTGAATGATTTAGCATATATGTGCATTCATTATACATAGAAGTTACCTAGTAGTATTTTTTTTTCTGTTGGAACATATTGTAGTTTTTTTTTCATTTATATTCAAATTTCATTAGTTCTTTTGAAATTTTAAATGTAATTGTTTTAGCTTCAAAGTTAAAAATCATGAATTTAGAAGTGATACAGTTCTTTTAATCTAGTTGTTGGTTTAAAATAGTTAGACACTAATGTTGATTTCAAATTCTCACGAAATTTCTCTTATTATTGTAAAAATAATGAGAGGCATTTGCATGCATGCCACACAATTCTTCTGTTTTTTTCATGTCTAACACCTAACATATGTATTTATATGAGCAACTCTCAATTTTTTTAAGATAATATCAAAAAATACTATTATTACTAATTTTTTAAAATATAAATTTTCATGCATTCGTTATTAACCAAAGTGT
Source organism: Phalaenopsis hybrid cultivar (assembly GCA_002079205.1). Classification (NCBI taxonomy): domain Eukaryota; kingdom Viridiplantae; phylum Streptophyta; class Magnoliopsida; order Asparagales; family Orchidaceae; genus Phalaenopsis; species Phalaenopsis hybrid cultivar. Next base: position 74,775 of record JXCR01133792.1, on the reverse strand, counting down.
GATGTTTCTAAATATCAAATTTTAGATGTGGATATGTAAATTGATAGGAATGGTGTGATATGCATGTAAATTGTATTGTTAAGTTGAATTTTGTATGTTAAGTTGAATTTTTAATTATAAAGTTGCAAGACTATGTGATTGTATTGCTGATATATCAACCTTGCAATAGCATTGGTAGTCGAGACTAACCATCATTGTTCTTTCGCCATTGATTTTGATTTTATTTTGGGGAATTTGCATTATACTACCAAATTTCTGTGTATTTGCATATCTAAGGCCTAAACTTTGCTTTTTTTTTACATTTATTCCACTCAAATCTTTCATCTAACATTAAAAATATCATTATTTTAACTTTTGAAATGTGGAATACGAGCTTCGAACAACGAGCCGTTTTGACAGCCCTACTCTCAACTTTTTTAATGGTAAGGTAGACTTTCAACTTGGAAATCTTATCTTAGTTTTGTAATACTGTAGTAAGAATGTGCATATGGAGAATGTTAGTTAACAACAATTATGTATTTTTCACCGTTTTTTTCCGCTCCATGAAGTTAGCGCTATCAAAAATGTGTTCTTTTCGAATAACTCATATTCGACTTAGTAAGTAGCTCGTGTTTTATTTGTTCTTTGAACTAATGATCTGAACATTAATAATTTTTTTAGCTCTATTTAAAAATGAGAAAAACACGAATAAATCCTTGTTCGATCTTATTAGGCTTATTCTCGCCCCAACATAAATCATGATTTCATTTACACGCTCCAAAATAATAAAAAATATAATAATCATTTTTTAAAAACATATTTTTTATTTCTAAGCAACCGAACGAAGAGTTTGATCAATTTCATCAATTTTTAAAATATGCTTTTGTTGGGTGTTGGGAAATTCGCGGCGAAGTATTATTATTTTAATGTCTTAGCATTTTACAAAAATGCAACACAAAAATAAAATTCACGGCGATGGAGTGGCATTTTAATGTCTTAGTATTGTGCGATGATACAACACACATAAATAAAAGAGAAGGAACAATACCAAAGATACTAGAATTTTCACGTAGAAAAATTATATAAGAGAAAAAATCATATGGTTCAGCTCAATCAAACTTATTCACTATGAGTGCATAGGTGCTCCCTTCTCTTGCAACAAGAAGATCGGGGTGATAATTTTTATCACAAAAATTACATTTATGTACAACACAAATAAAATATAGTTGTTACACAAAACAACTGTATTTTGACTAAACAGTTGCAAGCAAGTGTCGGTGGTGCCCGGTTGTCAGCGACGGACGGCAGGTAGTGACGATCTACACTGGTTGATAGTGGTCATGCACGAGTGTTGATAATCGGTGGTCAGCATCTACTATGGTCTCATCGGGTCTTCTCTATAATACACTCTAGAATCTCATTTATTATTTTTCTCATCTTCTCAAGTGAAGAGAGGGTGTTTATTTATAGCCTTTTAGGAAGGAGAATTTTGTTTTTTTTTACGCATAGCTTCCCTAACCACTTGATCAAATTGTCCCCGCCGATCTCACTTGATTATAGATGATTTTTTAGTTATTTGAGTGCATTAATGACCTAATAATTTTGTAATCTTAGATTCTTTTTAATTTTGTTGGGTCAAGGCACTCGATTTGACAATAAATATATCAAATTTTGAGTTTCTTTGACTATTTAATTGATGATCCAAAGCGTCCAATATGCTTTAATGGCTTGATCTGGGCTTGTTTGGACTCAGATTGAACCAATTTTGATATTATTGTGTTGATATTGTTGAGACGGCTCGTTTGACTTCAAACTTGCTGAAATCAAGCTTGAATGATCATATATCTGAGTTAGGAATATCCTTCATACAAAATGCATCGAGTTTTGTGCGTAATCAAAAAATTAATGCTTACGAGTTTCTCTAAATATAGAGCCTGACAATTATAATTAGCAGAAATACCTTCAGCAATAGGAATATCACTTGCTTTAAGTTAATGAATAATTTTCCAGACGGTAAATGTAAATTAGCTTGAAAACTTACGATTCTTAGGCATAGTAGAAATATTCCTGGCAATGATATGCAATTTTCTATCTGAAAACTGACGATACAAGAATTTTTTTCTAAGACTTTTAAAAATTTTAGTAGAACTGAACCAATAATAAAGTTCTTCAAATAGAAGTTTTAATAAGTTATTTTTACATATTTCTTACTACAGATTGTTTGTTAAGATTTGATTCTTCTCATCCATATTTAAATTTAGAAGTATTTACAAACGCACCACACAATTTTTATATATTTACATATTTAGCACATAAACATTCTTATTTACATGCATCCTGCTCAAATATTTTCAAAGATGTATTTCAAGTTAAAACAATGGTATTTTTGATGTGATATAAAAAATTTGGGTGATGTAAGTGTAAACAGTAAAATTTATGTGTTAGATATGTAAATGCATAGGAATTGGAAGGTTAAAAAAGTAGAACATGGAATATGAAATATGACATTAATTTTTGGGGTGAAAAATATCCAAAGAAAAAGTATATTTCTTCATGAAGTATGAAAAATGAAATCAATTTTCAAATTCAAAACAGGTAACATGAACCCACATCTACATTTTTTTTGTATACATAAAATTTTTAATAATTTATAAAAAAATTTACATATATGTAACAATTCTTATTCATTTACATATATCAACTTTTCATATTTATACTTATAACATCTTGTTGTCATAAACACTGCATCAAAAATGTGCATTTCACTTTTAAAAACATAATGATGGTGCTATTTTGATGTAATTATCGAAAATGAGTGATGGATCATGTAAATATGAATATTTAGGGACAAGATATGTAATTACATAAGAATTGTGTGGGATGCAACAAAATGCCGCTATCAATAAATATATAATCATACAAGACAATGGACATGCAGTTCAGGCAGATCCACTATCAACAAGCCTCCGAAATTGCTCTGCAAGTTTTTGATAAAAACTGACTTCTGAAGGATGCACCCTTCTGATTCCAATCCGAAAATGCTCCATGGAGACTACAGATATCTCCAGGTTTTCCTGTTAAAAGAAAGATAAATCATGGTTAAAAAGGGTATAAAATGAAGAAAATATTGACATGAATTGCTAGCAATTAGGTTATTATTGGGAAAAAATGTGATGAAGAAAATTTCGTTCGCTTAGACTTCTCCTTTTAAAAGAGCCCCTCAAAAAATAATTATTTACAAAAGTCGCTTTTTGAAGTTTGGTAGAAGTTACAACTTGAAAATTGATTAAAAAAAAATGAATCATTTTAGGAAGACTTGTATTCCACTCAATTCATATTATGTGCATATGCCTAAAATTCGATCTTTACATACATGTCATTATTCATGACAAACGCGTATTTCACCTTTTAAAAGTTAAAATGGCGATATTTTTTTTTTGTGATGTGAAAGATTAGTGGGGTATAAATGTAAAAAACTAAAGTTTAAGCATAAGATATGTTAACACATAAAAATTGGGTGGTATGCATGTAACTGAAAATGCAGGAAAATTTTTCTCAAATGAGCCTAAAATTGACAAGAACAAGAAGCAAAAAATGTAAACATACTTCTAGCGCTGCAATGGCGGCCTCTCGACATACGAGCTTTATATCCGCTCCGGTGTATCCTGGAGTAAGACGAGCGAGCTCCGATGGGCTCACATCTGGACCGCAAGGCATTTCACGTGTATGTATTCGAAATATATCTTCCCTATCTGATTTATTTGGTGGTTGAACATCCACAATTCTATCAAAACGTCCTGCAAGAAATCAAAATTTATGAATGAACAAGTAACCTCGACACCAAGACATCCAAGGAGGACTGATATGCAAATTTAAGGTCGATTTAGATTGAGTGGCGCATAGTTTAAAGAAATAATGTTATCAAGGAAGATTTACATACATATTGCTTAATTCCTATGTACTTTCACATCTAACACCCAAACTTCAACTTCTACAAAATACGCCACTTTACCTGCTAATAAAAAAAAAGATGCATTTCACCTTTTAAAAGTTAGACTAGTGGCATTTTTTTATGTGATGTGATAGAATTGGGTGGCATAACGTAAAAGGCATTGTTTAGGTGTTGGATATGTAAATACATAGAAATTGGGCGGCATGAATGTAAATGCCACTATTATCAATTCAAATTCAGAAAAAAGGAGAGACAATTCTTATGTATTTACATATCTAACACCTAAAATTTGTTATTTACATTTGTAACACTTTGGCGTTAAAGCCTATGGATGAAAAGGTGTATTTCACTTTTAAAAAGTCAATGATAGTGACATTTTTTACATGATGTCAAAGATTTGGGTGCCATGTAGGTAAATTTGAAGGTTTAGGTGTTAGATATGTAAATATAGAAGAATTGTGTGATATGTAAGTAAATGCCCCTTGAAGTTATGGCAGAACCTGGTCTAAGAAGCGCAGGATCTATCTTGTCAGGACGATTAGTAGCTGCAATGACTGTAACTCCCACTCTTTGGCCAAGACCTGATAAACGACGTCGAGTAAAAAACACAAAAGGTGAGAAGTTCAAAGTTACATTTGTCAAGGGTGAAACAATAAGAATGCATCATAACTCAACATTAAAATAGATTTTTAAAAGGGAGAACAAAGTAAAACAACAGTGAATTATTTTGCATATTAATGTAGGTATCTTAGAATTCAACAATAAAGGCTAAAAATTGATATTTGATGTTTGCAAATCTGCCCATAATTTTTTTTGGTGATGAAAAGAAATAGCTTTTGCATGATAAATTTCAATAGTAGTTTTATTTTCACATGACCAAACATTAAGAACTTTTAACTCAAAAAAAAAAATCTGAGCTCCCTGAAAACATGGATTAAAACAAACTGGCCAAAACTTCCTATGTGGTAAAATATAGAATGTCAGAATCTAGCATTCAAACTATGAATAGTAATGAAGAACGTTGAGAAAGCAGCACAGGTTGTGTTTGTTATTTTAGATTTCCGGGCATCATCGTATTGTATTTTTCCTTTCAAATGCGTTTGTTGCAGTAATCTATTTATTTTCCGTAATAATATTTGATTTTCCTAATGTGGTTTGAATTATATTAATAAAAATGTTACTAATTTATGTAAATTTCATGTTATAATGTGTATCATACCATCCATTTCCACCAGCAACTGGCTCAGAACCCTGTCAGCAACCGAGGTACCATCATTTTCCGCTCCGCGAGTTACCGCAAGGCCGTCTATTTCATCGAAGAATATAATTGCTGGCGCATTCGCCCTTGCTTTTGCGAAAATTGATCTCACAGCCTTCTCAGATTCCCCAACCCATTTACTAAAAAGCTCAGGCCCCTTAACTGCGAGGAAGTTCAGCTTCGCTTCGGAAGCTACCGCCCGTGCCATCAAGGTTTTACTACAACCAGGAGGGCCAATCAATAATAATCCTCGAGGAGGATGAACCCCAATACGTTTGAAAGCATCTGGATGCATTTGTGGCCATTGGATTGCTTCAATCAACTGCCTTTTTACTTCTATTTGGCCACCAATGTTCTCCCAACTTACTTTAGGAAGTTCAAGCATTACCTGTAAATAGTGAAAACCAAGTTGTTTTACAATTTAATGGATATTCAGATAATGAGTAAAGTGCCCAAATAATCTCCTGGCCATTTAAATGGGATTATTTTAATCTTCGAGTATAAAAAAAAAACTAAATTAGTCCCTAGAATTTTTTTAATATGGGCTAGAATAGTTCTCTGACAAGATTATTTTAGCCCCCATTAACAAAGTTTGTGGACCCCCTACAAGGAGTCAGGAGATCATTTTGATACTTTTCTTTTCAGATAATCATCGACATACAAATTGAATCAATATTCTAAGAGTCGTCGCACTTTGGGGATTGTTAAGATGTTTGGCTCTAGGATTAATATTTTTTGCCATAAGTTGAAAATAGATACATGGAATTTCTTTGTAAGTTTTCTTTGTAGCTTGTTTACAAGACTAACTAAATATTATCAAAGGACAAATAGATTAATGAGATAATTTTCAAAGTCCTTAGTAATTGAAATTAAGTAAAGTGCCAAAATAGTTCCTTGACTATTTACAATTGGGTTATTTTAGTCGCAGTATTTAGAAAAATGTAAAATTACTCTATGAACTATTTTAATGAGGGTTAAAATAGTCCTCATTTGGCATAAAATAGCTTCATAATTAAATTAATACTTTTATAAACTCCAAACTAAAATGGCCTTGTGCAAAGAGCCGGGAGAGCATTTTTACAAATTCCTTATTTGAAAATCGAGTCAGAATCTATAATTGACCTTCAATAAAGAAAATAACATATTTATATATATTGATGCCATTTTCTNGCATAAAATAGCTTCATAATTAAATTAATACTTTTATAAACTCCAAACTAAAATGGCCTTGTGCAAAGAGCCAGGAGAGTATTTTTTACAGATTCCTTATTTGAAAATCGAGTCACAATCTATAATTGGCCTTCAATAAAGAGAATAACATATTTATATATATTGATGTCAATTTCTAGTCCATACTTACACTAGATAATATAGCGGACACAATAACGCAAAAAAAAAAAAGAGGAATCATATATACATGTAAAAATAATACCTCACGCATAGAACTAGGCCTCACTTTCGTCTTCGCAACTTGAAAATCTTCCACAGTTACTTTTAACAAAGTCTTTTGCCCGTCTCCATGAGAATCATATGAACAACATTCTGTACTACTTTTAGAACCACAACAAGAACTATCAGGCGAAGCTGGCGTTGATGACATAGTCAATTCTGACAAANAGAGGAATCATATATACATGTAAAAATAATACCTCACGCATAGAACTAGGCCTCACTTTCGTCTTCGCAACTAGAAAATCTTCCGCAGTAACTTTTAACAAAGTCTTTTGCCCGTCTCCATGAGAATCATATGAACAATATTCTGTACTACTTTTAGGACAACAACAAGAACTATCAGGCGAAGCTGGCGTTGATGACATAGTCAATTCTGACAATAAGGATGATATAGAATTTAAATCATCATTACATGGAACCTCCCCAGGTTCCTGAATTTTAGGAACTCGTTTATCGGTATCAACTGCACGAGTTTTGGAATGTGAACATATTAAAAGTTTTTCGGAAGATTTGAAGCTAATAAAGCGACAAAGAGAAGTCGTCGCAGCTTCATTACATAAGGCAGCTAAATCGGCACCGACAAAACCATGCGTATCAAAAGCCAATGACTCGAGCTCAACATTACAAAGGGAATGATCAATGTGGTTTAGTAGAGTACGCAATATATCTAACCGTTGGACTGGAGATGGCACTCCTGAAAATTAAAAAAAAAAATGAATTCAAACAGCTTCAAATCAATGGAACAATAAATTTACCTTACATTCCATGTTGGAAAATACAAATAGAAGAACACACTTAAGAAGAGCACTTGTAAGCTAATCAAGAGAAACGATTCTATTAATGTTTGAATATCCTTATAATTGAAGATATTTCCCTCTTCATTTCCCATCGCTTGTATTTATTCTAGAGAAAAGTGTCAAAAGAGCAGTCAACTTTTTGCAGGAGGTCATTTTAATCCTAAAGGATATAAAATAGTCAATTTAGCTGCCAATTTCTTTTAAATACGGGCTGAAATAGTTCACAGGGAGGACTATTTCAGTCCCTCATTCAAACAATTTGATAAAAAATTTGACACTTCTATAAACTTTGAAACTAAAATGACACATCTAAATAAACAGAAGATTATTTTGACACTTTATGCATTTTATTTTATTACATAGGCACTCCTTTTAGCTAATAAGAGAACAATGTTCTCCAATTCGACACTATGCAACATTTTCATATTGGCATAGTCTATTTCCAAATTCAATGACAACACTATACTTAATTCTTGCAGTGTCACGAAAGGCAAAATCTACCGCCTTTAATAAGTGTAAAAATATATGGGCCTTTGTAGTATTATGTTAATAGTTTTAATGAATAGTAAATATTTGAAATATTAAAGTATTCAGAAAATGTAAAATTGATATAAGGAATAAGCAAAAAACTATTAAATATTGGCTCAAGCTAGCATATAAGGAATTAGCAATTGGAGAAAAATCTACATTGTAGGATCGCAAAAATATTCGAGCAGAAAAAAAAAAGGAAAATGACTGAAGGGGAAGCTGTGCCATTTATTATATCATAGTTTCAACAAGCATGATTATATAATAAGGAAGATTTACATACACACCACTCAATTCCAATGTATTTACGTATCTAACACCTAAACTTCATTTTTTATATATATGCCACATTATCTATGCATGAAAAGGGTATTTATCTTTTTAAAAGTTAAATAAATGGTATTTTTAATGCGATATGAAAGAATTGGGTGGTATAAATGTAAAAAAGAGAAGTTTAGATGATTGATAAGCAAATACATAGAATTGAAAGGTATGTATGTAAATGGCCCTTATGCTAATCATAGAGCTAAAAACAATGTTCTATTTAAAACAAATCAAGCTTTTGATTAAGCCTGGTATAAAAAAAATATTCTCCATTTCTAACAACTCACAAAAATTCAGGTTTACAAAAAAAGCGAGCTTAAGAAACCTAAGAGGAATACTAATAACAATTTACAGGATGAGGATCATCAGTTCATACCTATCTCAATTTCTCGATCGAACCGACCAGGTCGTCTCAGGGCAGAATCAATGCTGTCTGGTCGATTTGTGGCAGCAATTACAAGAATGCCACCAGATTTTTTAATATCATCCATCAATTTAAGCAGAGTTGCAACCATTCTAAGGGATAACTCTTCACCTCCACCCGCCCGTAATGGAGCAATGGCATCAAGCTCATCAATAAAGACCTTTAAGAAAAATACAGAAGTGAATCTCCAAACTTATGTCAAATAGTGACAGCATCAAGCGGATGATTAAAAATAAATTGTGAGTAAAATGTTGAGATCCAAAAACTGTAGTTTTGTACAGGAATAATAGCTTTCATCCATAAATATATATGAATTAAATAGAAATATTTATGGAGTCCAAAGAATAAATCCTCAATGATATTCTATAGAAACCTCTATATATGTAGAAATTACAAACTACTCATTACAAAAAAAAAATTGCTCTGCAATGTTATTAGAAAGTTTAGTCAGGCAGTGAAATGATCAACGTCTACTGCTAAGTAAAAAGATCAAGGAGCTGTGCACATCGTAAAAATAAATAAACTGCGAAAACAAGGAAAATCAGAATTTAAACGTTTCTTAATGTGTAGAATGTAGTTAGATTTCAATGAGAAATTGAGGTAAAAAGGGTGAATTAACCAATATACATATGGGTTTGCCTAGAAATATCAAAAAATAACAACATAAATGTGAGAGAATCATTAAGCTTTAAGAGTTCTCATTTTTTATTTGGTCCAACTTAATGTTGCACTAGCATCTAAATCTATTCTTCGCTAATTACTTAAACATTTTATTTTCATGTATCCTTAAGTATATCCTTGTCTTTCCCATTTCTAGCACCAATTTTATCCACTTTTCTATATTTTTTATCCTTCATTGCGCATGTCCAAACTTCCTCTCCATCGCTTCAAGTCGACGGCGCGTTTGCAGTCGGTCAACCCTTCGGCCCTTCCCAAGGATTGGAGTTCAAAGTCGTTTGCCATCGCAACTCGAACATTTCTTCCCTCGTTGTCTCATCGATCCGAGCACACCACTTCTCTTCTTTCCTGGTGAAGACCTTTGGCCAACTCCACATTCACTAAAAGTCTAAAACATGTAAAAATTGGAGAATTTTGGTTTCCTTCAAAACTTCGATAATTTAGTTTGCTTTTTATGGTGACAAAAAGCAATCACTTTTCTCAATAATTTGGTTTGTAGTATACTTTGACATAAGATCCCTTGATATGGTATGATTGAGATTTAAAAAAAAATTGGAACCATTTGTTATCCTCCTATTTTAAAAAAAAAAAATTGTCTTATCTTGGCAATATTATTGACCAAATTTGATTGTGTAGAATATTAAATTCAAGTTTATGATTGATACCAGATAGTTGAGATTAGGTGAATGATGTTGATGATTTTGACATCCAATATGATAAGGTAAATTCAAGGTTAGAGATAGTTACATTGCTTGAAATTTTTTTATGTTTGTTTGAGTGTTGAAGCTCTACCTTCAACATAGCCATGTACTTTTTCAAATTCACAAATGTCAAGCCATGGCTTCTTAGACTTATTCCATTTCTAAAGAACGAAAATAGTGATTATTATCTTGATCTGGTACTAAAATGACCTAATGTAAACAGTCACGACTATTTTGATACTCTACTCTTGAAGAAAGCTTTTGTCATCTAAGGTGGTGTCTTATTTAGAGCGACTAAATGGAGATATTTTTACAATTAATAGCTTTTGTAAGGCTGAGATGAAGATTTCCAAAAATTCCTTATACGTTTTTGGAACAAGGCCCTTTTGGCTTTATTTTTTTTCTGTTAATGTTTATGTTTTAAAATTTTAGTAATTTACTTTCCTTCATTCTCAATGAAACTATTTAATGGATATCTACTTTTTACTAGGTAATTGAAAGGTTGTTATCCCTAATGAAGTTAGCATTTTGGTTCCCACATGCTCCAACTTACCATGGCCATTACTTGAAAAAAAGCACATTTAAAGTACTACGTTCTGTTAGTAGAATTAAATGAAAATATGAATCTCGATAGGACGCAATGGAGAAAAAGGATTCATGTAGCCCATCCCACTTAGTGGGATAAAGACTTGTTGTTGTTGTAATAATATGTTTCATTGGCGCTGCAATAACCTGCGAGTTGTTAGATCTTTATTGCACCTCAATGATGAATTTGGGATGGTTGCAGTCTTTTGTAAAATTGTTGAATTTTTGTGAAAAAAAATTAAGTTTAAGAAACATGCATATCGCCAGCCAAAATAACATGCATACTTCAAAGATTTATTACATACATACAGTCCAATTCGGTGGCAATTTCTACGTATTTGCATATCATTCTTAAACTTTAACTTTATTATTATTATTCATGATATCCTTATCTCTACAGATAGTTGAGCTTTGTAAATTATTTTGGGAGTTGAAATATTTGTTATATGGGAACAATGAAGTTCAACCGGTGCCTGAAACATGCGCATAATTGACTCAAGTATTTTTCAGGGAGAACACTCTACATCCGTCTTATAGTTTGCCTTCCAAAATTAAACCTTGAGGTATATTTATAAATTAGTTAACCTTTAGCTCTTACTAATAAACTTTTAAGAATTGATTTGAGCTTATTAATAGTTATATGGTTATTGGCTTATTACATATTTTGCAAACTGACATTCCAATAAATTTTAGACATAAATGAATTTTTCAAACTGAAGTGGATAAAGCATTATTGGCAATATATTTTTCAAATTAATTATTGTGGCTTTTGCTTCAGTAGTATATTCAACATTTTGTGGCCATCACTATTGATTTACTGCTCGAAGTCTTTATTTCTATAGCCACATACAGGTCTTCATGTTCCTATTTTCTTTTATTTTAAAAAAACCAACAATGTGCATTTTTTATTAAAAACGGTCGATAGTGTGCCTTGTTTTTTAAAATTCGCTGATAGTGTTTTTTTTTTTTAAATTTATTGCCTCCATTTACATTTACTATAAGATATTGAACTCTTAGATTTTGAATGTTTTATTTTTTTAACATATATTTCATGTCAAAATTATTTTATTATCAATTTTAAATTAATTATATTGATGATATTTTTTTCTTTAAGCATTAATAAATGGAACTTTATTTAAAAAGAAAAATGCGAGAGAAATTGATATTGACAGTCTTCCAGCAGATTCTGGGCATCGTCCTTCGATTTGAAATTATGATGTTAATGATAAGGATGCAATACAAAGAGCGTATATGTTGAAAGGGCCACATGAACCAAAAAATCAAAATTTTCCACAAACATCGATGGGTAATGTTGCACAGAGATTTAGTTCAAAGTTGTTTGAAGCAATCCAAGTTAGTTAAAGTATAGTGTGCAAAAAGACGCCACATATTGTCTTTATTGTTATCTATCAAGGCCTCAAGGACAAGTTACTACAAGTCAAGGGGGTGGAGATTTTTTTTGTTGGTAAAGGAATTAAAAATTGAAAGAAAAAAAGAAAAACTTTTATATCTTGTTGGTGAACATAATAGCGCTCACAATAAAGCAAGACAAAAATGTGATGATTTAATGAAACTGTAAATACAGAGTGCTCCTATTATGTGGATAAGTAAATATGAAAGAAAAAAAAGAATATCAGATTATGTTGACTGTAGCAGTTGATTGTATTTGATTCTTTTTACGACAAGGATTATCATTTCGTGATCATGATAAATCATTTGAATCAATTAATCAAGGAAATTATTTAGAATTGTTTCATTTCCTTACTAATCATAATGAAGAAGTGAAAAGTTATATTTGATAACGCTAGTACAAAGTTACAGTTGACTTCACCAAAGGTTCGAAACAACTTTGTCAAGCAGCAACAGTTGAAGCTCTTGTCCTTATTATAAAAAATATAATTGATTCATATTTTTCTATTATAATATATCAACGAAGGAAAAACTAGCTGTTGCAGTGAGACATGTCGATTAAAAACAACAACATTATTGAAAAATTTATTGTTATCAAACATGTTTCCTCAATAAATACAGTTACTCTCAAGGCAACCCTTGAATCTATATTAGCAAAACATTCATGAAGCATGCATAGAGTACGTGGCCAATGTATGATGCAGCATCTAATATGCGGAGCTAGTTTAATGGCTTAAAAGTTTGTTCTTCGTGATAATCCTCAAGCATACAACGTTCAATGTTTTGCTTATCAACTTTAATTATGTTTGATAGTAGTAGCAAAAAATCATTGGCAAGTCAAACAACTTTTTGAGTTTATTTCAAGAATTCTCAATAGAGTAGGAGATTCTTGTAAGAGAAGCAACAGTCTTAAAACTATTCAATGAAAAAATTCTTTTGTATCTTAAAATTGGAGATTTACTTAGTGATCGTGGCTTAAATAAAGAAATTTCTTTGCAACGAGCTGGTGAAACCCGTTGGAACTCACATTTTCGAACTTTAATTAGTATCACCAAAATGTATGCATTTGTAATTAAAGTTCTTAAGATTGTAAAATTGGATGGGTACATGATCAACAGTCAGTTGAAGTTGGAATTTTAATCAGTGCAATGAATATTTTGACTTTATCTTTACAATGTATTTTATGATTGATATTTAGGTATTACAAATAAATTATCACAATCCCTACAAAAAAGAGATCAGGATATTGAGAATGCAATGAAATTAGTGTAAGTGTCCAAGTAACGATTACATATAGATGAGGGAGAATGGATGGGATTTTTTAATGGATGAAGTGTCTCGTTTTTGTAATGTTTTTGACACTAATATTCCATATATGAGTTATATTTTCAAAGCTAATCTTCGATCAACACTTAAGAGGGGGAAAAAATTACAAATTTACATTATTAAATTTACTTTTTAAATATTAAAATGATGGTATTTTTTATATGATATGAAAGGCTTGTGTGGTATAAATGTAAAAAATAAAATTTGTGTTCGATAAGTTAATATAATATATAGGAATTGGTTGGTATGTATGTAAATGCTTCCATTTTTACGATATTCCAGTCAAACATGTTTGCTCGGGGTTCTAAAGTATCAGAACCAAACAACATTCATCGTGATATGATTTTACATTTTAAAGTCAATATTGTCATTTTTTTCTTGTAATTTTAACATGTTATTTTTTTCTTTTTTTTGTCTCATTATACTCCATATTAATGTGTGAATGTGTATTTTACTTTTGTATATGTAACTGTGTTTCTTTGATGTGATCGGAAATATTTGAGTTATATAAATGTAACAACTCTTCTGTATTTTCATGTCTTAACATTTGAACTTTAATTTTTCAAACTTGTCACATTCCATATGAAATTTTTCGGTGGTTTGTATGTGTCGAATGAGTCTGAAGGGGTCTAATTGGTTCTAAAATATCTAACATGTATACATTGTCGTTTTGTTGAGAAAATTACAAATTTTGCGTGATAGATTATTCATTTAATTAAAAAAATCTGTAAATAAACTGTTTACAAAACGCACAAACCAAACAGCTACACAGCTTATCCAGAAGAGAAGCAGAATGGTCATTTATCCAGAATCAGTTATTTTTCAAACGCACAAACCAAACAATCAAACAGCTTATCTGGATCAGCTGCTCATCAGCAGATTATCAGGATAAGTTGTTTATCAGCATAAATTAGATAAGCTGCAGCTGCCCCAAATAGACTCTTAATGACTATCTCGTATCGTACATTGAAAATAAAGTGTTTGATTTGATTCTCAATGAAGTTATGCGATATTATCAAAATATGCAAGATAGATTAAAAATTTTATAATATATTTTAATTTATGATTGATAATAGAATACAATACTTTATTTTGAATCATGTTATTCATTTTATTTACATGTATTTTTTTAATATAATAAATTTGCCCACACTCATAAAAATGGTCAGTTTCGCCCCTGCCGATACATGTCACTCCAAAAGTTCATATACAACCACTCACTAATTTATCCTTCATAATTTTATCACACATTTTATCAAAGTTCCACTTAGATGTCAAACTTTTTTACTGAAAAATATCATATTCACACAATATCATCGACATAATTACAATTTTATAAAACTTATCTTGATTCTCCAAGATATCCTCTGTCATACAATATTTTAGACTTCATTTTAATCTCTCAATCTCAACTCTAGAAGCTATATCCACACCAATATTTTCATTACTTTGTATAACATATTCAAAAAAATTAAATTGATGATACACATGCAACATAATATCTTCTAATAATATTGAATGATATATACTAACATTAACCACCAAAATATTCTCTTCACTAATATAAGTTTTCACTTAATAAAATAATGACTCCCAAATCTAAAATAGAAATATCTTTTAATCAACTCTAAAAAATATCTACCAAATAGCTTGCTTCATATATCTTCATAAGCATCTCTACAACTAATAGAAAATAATATGTACTCAATCATGATCCTTAATGTAAACATACCATAATTGAAAAGTCTAAAGCAACTCCACAAGTACATCTAATACCAACAAATGGCCCAATGAATATAACTTTAATAGTTAACATATCTTTAACACAGTTTTTACCCTTAATACCATTGTTGACCTCACTTTTGGTTGAGGTCTAGAAACTTCTTTAATAGCCTAGGTCTAGTCATAGGACTTTCCTATTGACTAGTCTTAGAAAACTAGAAGAGGTACCCCACCATTAGAAATTCAAAACTCTTCTTTTTACTCAACTTGAAATTCCACATATTGATCTTAACCTCCAACATTTAGTAGGTAAGATCATTATAAGAGAATTCAAGAAGAATCCCTATAGGATTACTTGGCTTTAGGGT